>JABUQX010024379.1:0-20196 GCA_015478945.1 Trachelipus rathkii
ATGATAAAAACTATTTCTTTACGCTATTTCCTCGACCATTCACACATTCATTGGACTGTTTTAATTTGAAAATTTATTGAAAAAGATTACATAATTAATAGACCTCTACACAAGTTTTAATATCTCTTCATTTTGTATAAGCTCTAAGGCTTTACTATACATGACGAACTATCTACAAGCAGTCTCTCAACATTTTTTCAGTGGGATAACCTATTTCTTGTGGCTTCAATAAAACTCTCTATTTTCTCCTCCATTATCATAAATTACTCTTTTACATACCCTCTAATTCACTCCTCGTAACTCGTATTCAAATAATCAGCCTGCCTCAAGTTTCTTTATTGCTTTCATGATTCTTTTAATTTCAAAGATCATAAATTGATCTAAAATTGTTAACACTCTCATTCAATTGAAGCGGAATATCTCATTTCTTCAACTGGCTTCTACATCAGTAGGACTAAATCATATATATTTAATGTTTTATATTCTCTGAATGTAATTATACCTAAGATATTTTTTTACCTTCTTGATACCATAATCCAACATATCGTCTAGCTATAAGTAATCGAGGACCTATTTCTTTTTTCCACTCTTCACTCTTCTGTATGAACGATTATTGATTTGCCCACTCTATAACAATCATTTCATTTAAACAAATCCTATAAAGAAGTAGAAAATTAGAACCATTATTATCAGCTTCACTTCTTCTCCCCACTACGTTGAATCTATCGTCAGCAGACAGAAGTTAGAGAGCTTATACTAAATTCATTATGACATTATTTCTTCTCCAATCCTCAACGAACCAGTAATTTTTTCATACTGATTATTCTAACTACTGATTCATGTTGAAAAATTTAGTCTTGGATCGACAGATCTTAAGTAAAGTAATAGCTACACACAATAGATTTTATCACCTATGTAACTTGTTCTTTTTTTCTACGATTTACCTAAGATTCTTAACTCGAAGTGTTAATCTTAATTTATCATCTGTAAAGCTTTGCTTTTAATATGCCTAACTATTAAAATCACATATATCGTAATTATATTGCCCTAATCTCATGGAAGGATCACTGTGAGCGACTGAGCTGAACTTAATCGTTTAATGCTTAGTTTTTAAAGTGATGTGTACTATAATAATGCTATCCATAATAAATCTTTGCGTAAATAATTTTGTCCCACTTGAAAAACATCTAAGTCAACGTTTATTCTGATTGACATTTCAGCAGCGTAATATCGATAATTACAGGGAAAAACGTTTGTTTTTTTTAAATACAATCTAATTATAACTGCATATTTCATTAAATGTCTCTGTTTTCCAGCGTGTAAAACGTCCTTGAATTAATTTATTGCTAGTTTTGAACATTCAGTCCCCTGCAACTTATAAACAGTACTTGTATGACAGAGCCCTTGATTAGACTGGACAGTCGCTGGGCTGTGTAGAATTTCGCTGATGACTAAATAAAATAGAAGATAGAATTAAAATGCCCTCCTTGCAAAGTAATATAATAATAATTACTTTAACTCACAGACTTAATCTCTTGACACTATAATACCTATTGAATTGTGTAAGCATAGTATGACTCCAATACTAATACATACTAGACAAATTAAAATCTTATCGAAAATTAGATACTAGCAAGCCTATCTACCATCCCCTAATACCATAACCCTAGACAATCTCTACGCCAGTTATGAGTTTCCACTTATTCCTGTATCACAATACTTCGATATCTAACCTTTTATTTGGATGAATATATAATGACACAACATACTGTTCACTAGGACATCTATAGGATCTGACAAATGTCAAAGATTTTCGCCATATTTTGGTCTAAACTAAATTTGGATTATATTCTATTTCAAGTCTTGGAAATAGTTTATAAATTTTCTAAATTTTACATAATTTAGCATAATTATAATACTTAGCGCCCTATGTTGACGAATTATAGCTCGTGTGATAATATAAAGTCACTAATATTCGGAGATATCATACTCATCCGAAAGTATCGCGTACTCAATCTATAATCTCTAAAACAGTAAGCCCGAACACCTCCGAATATCGGGGCAGTTCCTATTTGCCGGCTGCCGAGTATATTGTTGAGAGCCCGCATAACGAGGAGCTCATCCTGTGTTTTGACACTACTCGTCCGGAGCTAGTTTCTCTTACATATTTATAACCTCCCTCGATTCTCATTATCTGAGGCGTACTTTCTTACATTTGCTTATTACTACAGGTTATTATACTTTGCTTAATAGAGCCAGTCTTATCTTATTTTTATCGTTTATTACTATAATATCTGACTTTTATAATACTTAATTTATAATATCTCTATCTCTATATTATTATTATATAATATTCTTATAGGTTATATATAATATATAAAGCAATAAATCTTGATTTATATTCGCTGATAAATTTGCTTATATGGATCTTGTAAATTTTTTTTTGTAGGAAAATAATGTATCTAAATAATGTATCTAAATAATATTATATATGATCTGAAAAAAATTCTTGCTAATTGTATATACTCTACTTTTCTTTACTTCTATCTTACTCATAATACTATCAATTACTTCAGTTAATCTATCTTATTATAATATATTATTATATCTTATCTAATATATATATATCTCCTTATTTATTTATTTCTACAATGTTTTTTTGTCTTCGTAAACAAAAAATATAAAATAATCTTTCAAATGAAAACAACATTAAGGATTAATTTTTTTTAATATTACATATTTATCTATTCTATATTCAGATATGTATGACTTTATAATTCATAATATTCTATCATTAATGCTCTTCTAGATATATTATCCTATCCTATGTGGAACTTATAGATTTGACTGAGGCTAGTTATGACCCGTTTTTGTTTACACATAATAATATTACTATATATATTATCTTCTATTGAGCTTTTGCTGATCTATGTCTTTATGCGTTCCATGCTCATGCATCTACTGACCCCGTTATTCTATTTGAGCTTTTACTCTTTTGATGTCCTTATCTTTCCACCTGTTTCTTATTCCTCACACATACTTAAATTATGACTAGTATTGCTAATACGTTAGCTTTTTATAGTATTTTGTTTTATTTTATTGTAATTTGATGATATGTTTAGTTATTATCCTATTTCGGCTGCCTTAGCTCACTTATGTTTTTTATGCATTCAACCTGCCCACACGTACCACTCTGCTTCGTCTAAATTATCACGCTTGAGTGCACCCTTGTTCTGCTCCTTAAATAATATAGCCCACTAAGTACCCTATTGGTCTTTAGTATATCTGACAATGTGTAGAAGATTTATACTCTGTTTACTTTATCCACGGTGATTATTACTGTTTTGTACTAATTTTTAACTCATATTTAATATGTGGTGGTTAGACGCTATATCTCTTGTCATCTTTATCACCCTAGCACATCCGAGAGAGGTATATACTCACTCCTATTACTATAGATATATATATTACCTATATATATATTATATATATATAATATTATATATATATATGATATAGCTACGGCCTTTGGGTTGAGTTATTATATCTCTAATATTCATTCTTATGTTTCATATTTCCCTTCGTCTCACTCTGTCTTGTGTCCTACTATCTAATCACCATATATACTTTCACAGTTCCTTGTTTCTACGCAGCCTAGGTTTGATCTGCATTTCACTGCACCTCTTGTAAACTCTTATTTAACTTCTTTATTTTTACCAACTGCCCTGTTCTACACTTATTTCTATTATTATTAATTATATCTCTAATCATACTATTAATTATATAATATTATATATTATCTCATATATATTTTTCTATCTCTATCTATACATACTATAATATATATAATAATATACTATATATATATTTATAAATATATATCTTATATTATTATATCTACTTTTAATATCTATATCTATCTCTATATTTATATATAAATTAATACTACATATATATCTATAAATAATATATAATACTATCTAGTCTTTTTATTATTCTGGGTACTGCTAATGTATTGCACTTCCCCCGGTAAATCTATAGGTTTTGCACGTACAGCATAGACCTTATCTTAATAAATTAACTTACAACTTATATATACCCTCCCGTTATTATGGTTTTACTCGACCATATCACTATGAATCACCATATATCACTTCAGAAACTCAACGCGTCATTAACTATTTACTGCGTTTTTCACTTATCACGCAATTAAACGCCACCGAAGAGTTACAGCGTTGAATTACGTGATCGAGAGGCGTAGCTAAGAGCGCGCCGAGAGGGAGAAGTAGACGGAATGAATGGAGAGCGAGAGAGCGAGAGCGAGAAGTATAAGCGAGACGAGTAGTAAGAGTAAGGATGAGAGGGAGAGACGAGAAAGAGAGGAGGAGAGAGAGAAAGAGAGAGAGAGATCGAAAGAGAGAGAGAGAGAAGTGTGTGTGTAGAGAGAGAGAGAAAGGAAGCAGTTGGATTAATAATATTTCTCAGTTTTAGAGCAAGGGAATTAATTGATTATATTTAATCATGTGGGGTAAAAATGAATAGTAATTAGTTAATACTGTATAAAGGGAACTCACTAGAATATAGGTTTTACACAATATTAATAGTATGGAGCATTATATAATAATATAAATAAATAATATTTCGTAGGTACTATCTAGTGCAGCTTTTTATTGAATTAATCAATAAGAGGAATATAAATTTTTTATAATAATAAAATGTATAAATTAATAAGATATTATTGAGACCCAATAACTGATTTACATTTAAAGTTTAGATATTTATATCAAGACATAACTTGATATTATCATTGAACTTTTTGCAAATAAATATAGACGTATCTGTTTAGAGATGATATCAGTAAGGAAAACACTTTTTCCACAGTGTAACTCGTTAATATGTGACACAATGACACTATAAGCCAGAATTCTAGGATCCTATAGTATACTTAGGTAAAGAGTATACTAATTATATTCGCTGATGTTTCACAGCACATCCTACTCTGCTTTGAGAGGTGGCGTGCGAGTCGGTGAGGTGTGGATTTCTCCTCAACTTACCGATATATCCGTGGAGTCTACTTCTTTTATTGGTACAATGGTACATAATTTAATAGCTAAAGTATACGAGTGCGCCCTATATATTCACGCGAACGTGTAGTTACATCATCATGTTTTAGGGTGCGAACACATATACGTATTACACTTATATCTATTAAGTGTTTATTAGGCCATATGACGCTGTATTGCACAAGGAATACCACGTAACTGTCGACGTACGCCGTGAGACGAGATATCTGGCACTTATAGAGCTGACACTCATGTACCTTTCACGTATTTAATACTTATACTATAGTACACGAATTTATCAAGAGAGAGTCCAATCGTAGCCTAACTATAACATAACTGCCTGAATATATCAAAATAACATACAATCAATATAATTATAATCATATATATATACCCTACATTATTAGTATTATTTTCTATTATTACATTTTATTAACCTCCTTAAGGAAATATAATAAAGAGGCGACGAATAACTATTATTCACTTTACTCATTCATTCTTATTCTTCATTCTTATATTTTTCTTTCATTCTTTAATTCTCTCTTCTTCTTATTTTACTTCTTTGATTTTCACTTATTACTACTATCTTTATTCTTATTTATTCTTTCATTTATTTTCATTCTTTATTAATTCTTATCTTATATAACTTCTTACTTGCAGCGTTGTTTTATCATCTTTATCCCTGTCACCCGCTATTTCTCAGACACTAGTTTATCTGTTTCGTACCACTTATCCGTATCTTAACAGTGATTGCTACATCATCACCTACTCTTCCGCTTATCAACTACTTCAGAGCTAATATATATGCTTATTATATATATCCTCACCTATCTCTAATGGATATTTTTCTTATTACTAATTATATATATCATCTATATATAATAAGATTTATATCTTACTATATATCTATATCTTTTATCATTTTACTATTTTAATCTCAATTACTAAAATGACCTATATAAATTCTATATATTATCTATTATCTCTATATATTTTTATTATATATATATATATATTTCATACTCTACTATATATTAATATAATATAATTTAATAATATATGATATATTAAAATTTAATCGATTTATTCTCTATAATATTAAAATATATTATATTATATATATATCTATCTATGTGTTCTATATATATATCTCTATATAATATCTGTATCTTATCTTTATTATACTAATATATTAATCTTATAATTATTTTATTAAATATTATACATAAATCTATAACTATATAAATGAAATTCAAATAATAAGCAAACTTTAGTATCTCTTCTATTCAATAATTTATACTATTATTATATATAATTTTATATTCATATTCTAATATATATATATCTCTCATATTTATATATATTAATATATATAACACTATGAATCTATCTCTATCAATAAATCTTCTCTATTCTATCTAATATCTCTATAATTATCATATTTTTCTACGGAAGACTATTCCTCTATAGTATATACATATGGAAAACTCCTCGAAAGTATCCATTAGTTCGTCTCTTCCATAGCTACTAATTCGTTACACGTATAGACTCATTCTGGTCTATGTATATAGCACTCTTAGCCTAATCTGAAATACTATTTTTTTATCTTACACACAACGTAATGATAATTCATATCACAATTCAGGCCCGTTAGCAACCGCCTCTTTTACTACCACTTCTTGCTTTGAAGACATCGTCCTTGGACCTGCCATTCGTAACACAATACCGAGCATATATCACAACACCGCATCTTCTGAGAGATATTCCTCTGGAGAATGAAATTTCTCAGGCTAAGTGGAAAAGATTGCTTAGTCTTTCATTCCCATCATGAACTATGATAGTAACCTCCCATCCCTCTATACCTCTGAGAGAATATTGAAAGACCTCGATATCGAACAGAGCCAGAGGCGGAAATCCATTCGTCTTATCTTAATCGAAATACCTTCCAATTCGCTCGGCTACCAGCTGCGATCTATATGTTTAGAGAGATGAGAAGACGATGAGGAGAGAGAGAGAGAGAAAGAGACAGATAGAAGTCAGTAGAGAAGAGAGAGAGAGAGAGAGAGAGTATGATGTTTAGATGAGGAGAGTAGAGCATGACAGAGGATGAGACGAGATCTGGTGAGGAGAGTGGCCCAGAGAAGTAGGACGGATGACGATGACGACCTGAACTACGTATAGACGTAGCAGAGATCTTTTTTTTGTATCACGAGTGATGTAAGTATGTATGTGAGATGCACGAAGAGAGAGAGACAGCTGTATTGCAATAGAACGCACGAGTAGCTCGACGTCAGATGATACGAGAGAGAGACTCAGTGAGAGTAATAGCGAGTAAGTAAGATGAGAGAGAGAGAGAGAAGAGTAATAGAGTAGAGAGTAGAGAGAGAGGAGAGAGAGAGAGAGAGAGAGAGAGGAGAGAGAGAATGAAGAAGAGAGAGAGAGAGAGAGAGAGAGAGAGAGAGAGGAGAGACGAGATGAGACGTAAGAGAGAGATGAAGAGTAGAGAGCCAGATGAGCAAGTGCAGCAGGCTTAGAGAGCGACCGCATGACGATAGATATACGATCGCTAGTGATGATCAGAGAGAGAGATCGAAGAGAGAGAGAGAGAGAGTGATAGTCGATAAATGTAAGATTTGAGAGAGAGGTACGATCGGAGTAGAGAGAGAGAGAGAGTAAGCATAGATAGTAGATCGAGCACGAGAGTATAATGAACGAGAGCCAGAGTCGTTCTCTATGAAGTTAACGTATGTATAGTCTATATATTATTATATGATGCAGAGAGAGAGAGAGAGATGAAGAGTGGCAGATGTCAGTCGTAGAGTCCGTCAGATGTAGACTGAGAAGAGAATCGGCAGTGATACGATAGGAGAGAGGAGTCATGCGAGTCATATAATGACACGATTGATTAGTCAGTAAGATCGAAGAGAGTATCTCTTACCTCTCTTCTGATGATCGAGAGATGAGAGAGCAGATGATGAGAGCAGAGCAGAGAGAAGAGAGTCAACGTTCCCTGCGATTCTTTGCACCTCCCAACCTTTCGTTATTACTTCCTGTACTTTTCTTCGTATTCTTCTCTTAATTTCTGTATGACAGATTCTTCGTTCTATTAAGTGTATGTCTATGCTCATCGTTACTGTGAGATCTTGCTAGATTTACTTAGTATACGATGTTCTGTTCATACGTATCGTACTAGTAGCTATGCTTGTAGTTACTTAGTTAATTCTGTAAGCCATTCGTATAAGTATGCTATGACTGATCTTGAATTGCATGAGTTCTAGATTCTTCTTCGCTTATGTCAATAGAGAGAATGCATTACGTACGTTATAATTCTGTCATTATTATTTATTTGTTACGCTCATTGATGTAGATTGAGTTGAGTGAGTAGTGATGTGAGCCTATCAGTATGATACCTGCTATACTCAGCTTGTTCATTCTTACTTCTTAATTACTTCGATCTTCTATATCATCTTCTTATTTATCTATGTACATAACTTCTGAGTATGAGAGATGAGAGAGAGAGAGAGATCGTAGATCGTACTGTAGAGATTAGTAATCTTAAACTTTAATTTCTTATTCTTTTCTCACCGACTCTATCTTATAACTTCTTTGTATCTTCTCTTCTTGATGTTTATACTTCTTAAATGCCATGGATTTGAATTTGAGTTTTCTCTTCAGTTTTAAGGGCGTTTCTTTTGATCGGTATAATTGTTCTTCTTTTCTTCTTTTTTCTTTTTCTTTTCTCTGTTTGCATGGATGTTCTCTCCTTTTATTATTTATTCCTTTTAGGCGTTAGTTGCCTTTCTTTTTCATACATTCTCTGGTGCTTCTTATTCTTCTACTTCTTCTTCTTCTTATTCTCTTTCATTTCCTTTGGCCTATTTCTATCTAGGAGTTCTTGGCGTAATTGCTGTGAACTGTTGACGTTATTTTATACCGCCTCTCCACTCCCTTTTTCCAATATATATCTCACCCCTTTTTTTTTTCATCGTTTCTATTTTAATCAGGTATGGATCCCCATTCGTCCTTCCCACGCTGAGTCACAACTTCCCTTGCTCACCCGTCGGCTTTATTATCCCTTCTTCGTATGCCCGTCCAATCCTTTTTCTACGCTTGGATGCCCCGTTGCTTCCCCTTACCTTCTGGAGTCGTTCACCTATATGTTCCTACTACTGTCCCTACTCCTGTCAACCTAATGGAGGCCCTCCTTCATCTAGTTTTATTTCTCTACCATACTGACCATAACATAGGCCGGTGAAGCTTTTTTTTCCTTTGGCCCTACCACACTAACTACTTTGGGTCCCGTCCGACACCACGAGTGATTTTCTACTACTTTGCTAATCCGAGGAATCTCACACTCATGCATGTTCATTTTTTACAGTATCATTGAATTCCAATGTTACCCGCTCGTATCGTTGCAATCCAACTTTTCTAATCTACTTTCATGGACTTGGTGTATTTATTCTTTTCACTCTGAAATTTAGAGGGAAACGTCGATCTGAGGCTCATTAGGTTAACATGTCAGGATTTGAAAACTCCAGCGTTCAGATGTGCTGCGATGTTCCATCTCTTTTTAATTATAGGATTTTGTATTTTATTTGATTATAGCTGTCCAATGCACTTTTTTTATTTATAATCTATCGTATTTTTTTTTTTCATTTTCTTTCTATTATTCTTTTCTTCTTTTTATTCTTCTTTTTTTTTCTTCTTTCTTTTATTATTCTTTTCTTCTTCTTCTTATTCTTATCCTTCTTCTTATCTTCGCCTCTTCATATTCGTGTGATTAATTTGCCTTCTTCTTCTTATGCCTTTTATTTCGTTCCTTCTGTCATATTTTTCTTTCTACATCTTATACACTATATCTTATCTTTCTACTTTTCTTCATTAACTATTACTTTAATGTTCTTCTGATTTTTTCGTTATAATTTTCTAAGAAGTTATTTATATTTTAATACTTCTTTATTTTAAATCTTTTCTTATTACTTCTAAAAGAAGAAACTATTCTTTAGTTATCGTTATTTCTTCTTCTTCTTTTTCTTTTTACTATCTTCACTTAACATACTTAAGATATGATTTTTTTTATTCTTATTCTTTATTATTCTACCAAAATTTTAATCGTTGTAATACTTTTTAATTTTCTTCATTATTATTTTTACATTCTTCTTCATTTTCTTACTTCTTCTTTCTCAGACAACGACCCTCACGAAACTCCTTTAGCTTTATTCCTGAGTTTGGTAACAATTTTCATGTGAGGCATATTGTCCCATTATATATCAAGCGCTACAGCCCACTATATTTTGAGTCCGCCCGGCCTCCTAATCACTAACCTTTTGTACACCCTTCCCGTTTATCCAATCATTCCATCAATCTTCCTTATTGCATATTTTCATATTTAAGCACTAACATTTTCTCCTCAGGTCATTAGTGCATGCCGGCCTTGCCCCAGTTCTAATTTAAAGCAATGGTACATACACCCACGACCCACGCTTCTCGAAAGTGACTTCTTTATCTCTAAAAATCATCTATAATATTAATTAAAATATAATTAATAACTATTACATTAATATTCTATCTTATCATATTATTATACTTTTCATCGTATATATATCGTATCGATCATATATATTATATCTCTAACTACTAATATACTATATAAATAATATACAATATATATAAGGAATTGATTGCTATAAGTATATACTGAAATTTTAGTCTAATAAAAATTTATATTAATATATATATAGCTGACAGCCACCTGTTGAAATAAATAGCCCCTTTTTGAAACTTATAATTTTTTCTTTTTTTCCTCACCATTCTTTGATTTAATCTACCTTATCATTATGTACACACTATTTTCTTATTAACAACTTTACTCAATATAGACTCACTAGCAGTATACAGAAATATATATAATTTATGCAAACAATATAACTCTATATTAGAGCAGCTCCCTTCACGCATTCACTCTAATACTCTTATATGGATAGACAGGCTATAATTACTTCACGGTCCTGGTTCATTATTAGGCTCGGTCATACAAGGGAATTCTCAAACCCCTCTATTTGACTCCTGACATCCTACAAACGCCGTCGCATATGAGTTAATTACGAAAGCAGAATCTCGATACATCTGTTTTGCCGAGGCCACTCATTAGCAGGCGGATAGTTCTGTTTCTCACATCCTTTTGAGATGAAATTCTTCTATCAGTCTGACGTCCTAAACTTCTACCACTTTCCAACTTTCTAAAACTTATAACATTCTCTCAAGCATCATAAAAGTACTTTTACACTATCTCTCACTTCAAATTTCTAAATTCACCATTCTCTAACTCGCAATTTTCCTACCTTTCTACTTTTCCATTTACCTAAATTCCCAATTTCTAATCTAACTTCTAATTCTAATTTCTATACATCCTAATTCCGAACTTCTAACTTCCAATTTGTAACTCCTAACTCCTAACTCCTAACTCCTAATCCTAACTCTATTAAATTTTCTCGACTTTAAGAGAATTAAATTTATAGCAAATTTGCTCATTTTAAAATAAGTGATAAATTTGTTAAATCATAATATTTTGAAATTTCTATCAGTTAATTGTTTTAATGGCACGGATACGGGGAGTTGTTTGACAACAATCCAGTTTAGCTTAGTCCTTCACGTTTATTTTTTTTATCATAATTATACATCATTTATGATATGAAATGAAAGAAAATATATTTCTTATGATACCGGTGTTTTAAATATTCTGGCGAATTATAATGTTTTGACATATTATAAAATTTCAACATATGATGGAGCCACGTTTGGTTAAAATTTACTCATTCTTTCTTATTTCATTTATTCCTCAAAGATAATATTTAAAATTTTTTTTTCACTTTTGTTACTTTCTATAATAAAAATAATCTAATTTTTAATCTTTTGTCATTTTAATAATTAAGAGGATTATCGTATATTTCTATTTAAAAAAAAATTCAAATATGTAAAATGAAGGTTCAAAATAAATAATATCGAGGGTTTCTCTTAGTTGTATAATTCTTTATTTTCTTGTCTTGAGTTTGAAGGCTTTTGCAGTACTAAACGGTAAATCATTTTCTCATATTATTATTTTTTAATTATTATTATCATTATTTTATTATTATTATATTCATTTTTATTATTATTATTATTTTATATACTTATTAATATTATTATTATTACTTATTATTATTTATTTTATTTTGATTTAATGTATTAATGCCAAATCTAAGGAGCAGCTGAAGCGTTAGATTCAGAAGTTGTTCAAAATTCTTATCATCTATCTTAGCATAAACACCAACCACACCACCAAATTATTATACTTATATCTATATATATATATATATATATCTATATCTATTATATATATTTATATATTATATTTATATTATATATATATATATTAATCACATCTATTATTTCTATATAATATATATTATATTATATACTATATAATATAATTATATTATTATATTATATATATTACATATATTTGATTTATCTATCGGTTATATTTATGGAACATTTATGAAGCTCCATTATTATTTGCTGCTATGCTTTTCTAGTTAAGTTTCTCAAATTTTAAGTTAGGTTAGGTCTGGTTAGGTTATGTTACCTAGAAGCATAGGAAATTTCTTAAATGTTTTTACCCTAAAATTACTGAAATCACGATACATTAATTATTGATTTTTCGCTCCTGGAGTTTACTAATCCCAATACTTATATCTAAATATATATATATTTCCCTATCTTATATATAATATATACTACTATATATACCTTACACTCTCCTAGTAGTCGTAATTATCTACTCCTATATCTAGTATATATATACTATATATAATACTATTAGATGTATAATTTAGGGACTCTATTCTGAAATGAACTTATATTGATATTTATGTCTTTGGCGCTTTCACGTTCGCAGCTCGTTTTGGAGGTGACTTTCATTGGTTTTTTTTGTTTTTTAATTAATTGATTTACAGTATTATCCAATTATTATCATTTTAAATATATATATTACTGGAACGAATTTCATAACTTCGGTGTTGGGTATCGTCCATCTGTTAATTGAAATCATTTCACAATATATTATATTCAAGGCTTCAAATTATTTTAAAATAAACAATTTTGATATTTAAATACCATCGGGATTTTTAATTAATTACTCCCATTTATATAATGTTTTAAATGTATTTATCTTATTGACAATAAGATTGAATTTTCTTTTATAGAACAATATATCTAAGATTGAGAAATGTATATGAAAAAAACGATGGAGAAAGGCAAGTATTCATAATGTTTGATTATTGTTTATAAGGAAGTTAAAATATATGGAAATTGTACTTTTGA
Organism: Trachelipus rathkii; assembly: GCA_015478945.1. Lineage (NCBI taxonomy): Eukaryota > Metazoa > Arthropoda > Malacostraca > Isopoda > Trachelipodidae > Trachelipus > Trachelipus rathkii. Next base: position 13,425 of record JABUQX010024379.1, read on the forward strand.
TATTACTGAGTCCCGAGACTTCCCACTATTTCATATGACAATAGTATATTTTTGTATAAAAGAAATATTGTATTAGTTTTTACAGAATTTTACACCAATAAGACGTAATAAGATTGTTCACCAAGAGTGATATAACTCAAATTTGTATAATATAATCCCATTTTACAAGATATCCATTACTAACTGATATTATATAATATTTATACGGTTAAAATATCTATATATCTATCTTATATATATATATATATTATATATATATATATATTATATGTGTGTGTGTGTGTGCGCGGCGTTCGTCTGTGTGTGTAATTTGCACTGAGCGGCTCTGGAAATTTAAAATAAGTGTTCTAGATAGCTAAATTGCAATGTTAAGCTTTTCATCTAAATTTGATTAGGACGTTTTTTTTTTGTTTGCCTTTCAATTAGCAATTGGTTACAATTTTAGAAAGAGAAAGCGGGAAGGCTCGGAGGAAGTGTTGCGCAAAACGCAATATTTGTGAAACTGGCAAGAATCAGAAGTGGCCTAAAGTGACTTCTTTTTTATTTTTATTAGAGCATATCCGATGCCAAGAGAGAAGAGAGAGAAAGAGAGGAAGAGAAAAAGACCAACGGAAAAATTACTAATTGTGAATTAAATATATCGACTAAAAGAATCAAAGAGGGAGAAAGGTGTCTGAATAACACGATGATAAATGAGACTCCTACGAGAGACGAGAGAGAGAGCAGAGAAAAAGCTGAGGAAACAAGAGAAGACACAGAGTGTAATACGTTCATTTTAATTATGAATAGTTAGGGGATAATTTTTTTATTTATTTGCAGATGGATTGGACAACGTGAATATATTCTTGTGGTAATAGTTGTTAACGTGAAAGATAATTAACTTCTAATATTTAATATATATATAATTATATATATATATATATAATTATATATATAATTTATTATATATATTTATAATTATATATATAATATATATATTATTATATATATATATATTATATATATGATTATTAATATATATATATATTATATATATATTTTTATACTATATAATTATTATATATATATATGTATATCCTTTTGTTTGTTTTTTTTTTAAACGTGCAATAAACCGATTTTTTTTTCATTAATTTCTTTCGTTTAGGGTAGTTTTCAATTTTCAAATTATAAATTTTAATATTTTATTAGTTTGAACTTGGAGATGTTTTTCGATTTGTTATGTTGAGTGGGGAAAAGATTTCACAATGTAAGTTGTTTGTAACCATTACATAATTCCTTAATGATAAAATTCTGTTTGAAAAATTTTGGGAATCAATGTATTATCAGTGCCGCTTGTTGCTGTTTAACTGTTTATTTTTTGCCACCATTTATAGGGATCAAACTGGAAAGTGTTTAACTATTAAATACATTTATTCCAGTAATAATAAATAAATTATATAAAGTTGATATAATCCTAGCCCAAAAAAAAAAAATAAATACAAATATAGTTTTTTTACAAATTGGTTGAAAGAAAGCGTTTAAGAATCTCTCTCTCTCGTCTTCTTCTCTCTTTTCTCTCTCTTCTATATATTATTATATATATATCTATATAAATATAATTAATTTTATATATATATATAATATCATATTACTATTATATATATATATTATTTAATATATATTTATATGTTTTGTGTGTGTGTGGTGTGTGGTGTGTGTGTGTGTTGTGTGTGAGTGTGTGTGTGTGTGGTGCAAGTTCTGTGTAAATATATGAAGTATGTTTGAATTGTCAGGGTACTAAAGTTTTTTTTTTTTTTTCTTATCTTTCTTGTTTTATATAATAAAAACGTGATGCCTTAATAACCGAATCGCAGGTTGACTCACACTCATTACTTTGAAAGCTCAACTTTCCACATTTAAGAGATTCGAGACAGAAAAGTGCGAATACAATATTTGGAAAATGCTCAATGTCTCTTGCCTGCATACATAATCCATATATATGATATAGACGCGTGTGATAATTAAACGTTTAACTTATGCCAGGGAAATTAAGGTATGTAGGGGAATCGGAGATCATAGAAAGAATTTTAGATTTTTTGTAAAGCTTCTTGTTTAGATTAGCATTTTTAGTTATGTAGATAGACTTTGCCATAAAAATAGCAATGTTAAGTTCAAAGCATTGCTAAAATTTATTACTTATTATATATATAATATATACTTATTTTTTTATGAAAATATCAAAATAAATGAACAATTTAAGAAGCGATGATAATACACACAAGTTCGTTCTTATTCACCACTATTTGTTCTTTGCAATATAAAAACTTTCATTTTTTTGTTTTCATTATTTTGTTTTAGTTTTATAATTAATGAAGATTTTATATTTTTAACGAAATTTTGCAAGATCCTAGTATAGAATTCTAATTTTATACTTACTACTATACCTTACTTACTACTACTCTGCTACTACTACTAAATCTATATAATAATATTAATAATATAATATAATAATATATAATATAATATATAATTAAAGTATAATATAAATATATAATAGACAACATTATAATTTTAAATGATTAATTTATTTATAGTCATACGTGCTTGATAATTTTTTCGATCTTGTACTTATATATATGTATATTATAATATATTTATTTATATAATATAATATATATATTATATTATATATATCTATATATATTTATATAATATATATATATATATTACTATCTACTATTTTATGTATGTATATAATATATATTATATATATAATTATATATATATATATATATTATAATATCTATATATATCTATATATTATAATATATTAATATATATAATAGTATATTTTATTATTAATAAGTATATATTATTTATATATTATATAATTTATTATATATATATATATTATTTATAGTATATTTATTTAATTATATATATAATATCTATCTATATATATACCGATATATTATATATATTATATTATTATTTATATATATATTATTATATATATAACTATATATATATAATATATATTATATATATATAATATATAATTTCTATATATATATATTATTTATATACTATATCTATATATATATCCTATATAATATATATATACTATATATATTATATTATATTAATATATATTATATTTTATATATATAATAATATAATAAATAATTATATAATATAGATTTATATATATTAGTATATATTAATATAAGTATTATTATATATCTATATATAATATTATATAATATATTATTAATATATAGTTTAAATATTTTATTTTATTAGTATTATTTTTTATTGTTTACAATAACATGTTTAATTATTTTAAGTTCATTGGAAATCATAAATAATTTAACTTATATTAAATCTTAAAGAATTATGGAGTGATTAAGGCATCCTAATAATATATTAATATATAATTAAATCATACTAGTAGTGTACAATAATGGAAAGAATAAAACCTTACTAATTATTATGAGTATTTAATAAAAAGAAAAATATATAATAATATAATAAAACAACAATACAAGAATTATATCATTATAATATTATATAATATAAATAATAATAATATATTATTAATAATAAATATATCTATAAATAATATAATAATTTAATATATATAATAATATATATAATACTAGTTGTATTATAACTAATAATTATAATTTTTTTATTTATTTAATTCATTTTTTATTGATAACCAAAAATCTTTTGAAAAATAGTTTTAACTTCCAGATCTTAGAATTATATATAATATATATTATATAATATTATATATATAAATATTTTTATATATTATATATATATTATATATTTAATTTATTATATAGTCATAATTATATATATACCCATTAGCTTAACAACTATTTGTTGTAAAGGATCATCTTTAGGATCATGATGCTACGCAACACATTTTATATACTGATGGTCAATGTTTGTGGCAACTTTTTGCTGTTTTCTTACTTAATTTTTTTAGTAGGAATTTTTTAAAAGTAATATTATTTCCATCTAATTCTACCAAATCCAATGTCCTTTTATTTATGAATAAAAAACATCTATCACAAATTTAGTCAGTCCCAAATGTAACAACATGATTGTGGCAGACCCTTCAAACATGCCCTATAAAATTTTTTGAGGAGAAAATGTGTGGTGAAATTGACCGGCGTGACGCTTTATACTACAACTTGCCGGTTGCTATAAGAACAACGTTTTGTTTTCATACAGATTCAAATTTTTGAATACGCGAACCAATTCGGAAATTGACTCCCATGTTTTTTTAAAATTAACCGTTCGGCGAACGCGAAGTTGTATTTGTTTTGCGGTTGGTCAATCTCTTGCATTTTATTCAAGTATTAAATCTCTCCCTCTCTCTAGTTCTCTCTCTTTCTTCTCTATCTCTCTCTCTCTCTTCTCCTGTCTCTCGTCTCTCTCTCTATCTCTCTCTTCTCTCTCTCTATCTATCTATTATCTATATATTTATCTATTTATATATTATATATATATATTTATATCTAGTATATTAATATTATTATATATATATATTCGTATATATTATTATATATTGGCTATGTGTATACGCCTCCAGGTAAGTTGAAGCAAATTTTTTTTTTAATCTAGCTTATCGATAAAGATTGAAAGCTCTCTTGGGCCATATGCGTTTTATTTATTTATTTTTTTTTAACAATGCAGAGTGAACTAATAAATAGTACATTAACTTACATTATTTATAATACTCCAGTTACTCACATAACACACGAACTCCCTTCCCTCAAACACCGAGGCGCTCCAGTCTATAAATAAAATATATTATAATTATAATCTAATACGAAAGAGAAAATAACATCTCACTCCAAGGACCATCCCGGGCCCTCTTGGCCCTAATCATTAGAAATTCCGATCTCGGTCCGCACAAATTATAAGCCTCCTTCTCAATCGTCCTCGCGATCCACAACCATCCTCTCTTCTTTTCATTTAGCTGGGATATCTCAATTCGATTCACTGTATATATATATATAATTAATAGTAATTGTCTCACCAGGTTGGTATTGGATAATAAGGAATTATCGACATAAGTAGTTATTTAACAATATATATATAGTATAGATAATTCTACATAAAACACTAAGATTATTTATTTATAATATTATGAAAGGAAATATTTAATGAACAGAAAAAAGGACAAGGTTTCTTAGAGTTTAATTAAAGTATTAAATAGATTTAAATAATACCCTGGCAGGTTAGCCCTAATGCGTTTACATTGTTTATAAGAATTTGATTTTATTTTTTATAATATTTTTAGAGTGTGACCATGGCTTTAATAACAACGCTTTCAATTTGACTTAGGCTTTTCAGTCAATTTTATGAAACTGTGTTCGAATTATACGATTGATGTATTATAATTCACTGGAGGTGGAGCGCGGATACTCGAATGGATCCCTATTATATATATATATCTTATATATATATACTACATATATATATATATATAATATATATTATAATATTATACTTATTTATATAATATCTATATATTATAAATATTATTTATAAATTATATATATATAATATATCTTGTGTGTGTGAAAATGTCCGATGCAACACCATAACCCTTATAAAGAGAATTCAACTGATATTTATATTATAATTTATATCTATATCTTCTATTTTACTATTCTTATTATAATCTATATATTTATATATATTATATTATCATTTATATTATATATTAATTAATATAATATAAATATTATATATTTATATATATTCTGTACATGTGTGCACGGCTGTATTTATAATGTTCATTAAAGAAAGCGGTATTCAGTACATAGTTTGAGTGAGGTGAGTTGTGTGACAGAGAATTTATTTAATTTTTATCCGCCAGTTATTCTCTCTTTCGTTTTTTGCCTGCCATTGATGCCTTTGCCCAATACAGCAAAGGTTATCTCGATTCATTGGCGCAGCAATTGCCGTTAATGAACGACGATACGATCAAAGGAATGCATCTTCAGACATTGGGTAAAAGCTACTCGCATTCAATACCACCGCTCGGCATTTACTATGGCTCGCTGCTGGAAGATCTTTCCAAAAAGCTGCATTGGTCATCAGGATTGGCGGTATCTCAGAATATTTTGGCTATGCCTATTTAAAAGTGGATCCTATGCTTTTATTAGTTGAAGCAGAGGTTCTTTTTGATTTTTTAAGTATAGGTAATTTGTTTTGTAGATTTAGGGAGAGTCCTGGGTCTGCCTCACCCTGTTATACTGTTTTTTAAATTGCATTGTTTACGTTGCATTTAAGTGTTGTTTAGTATACGGTCTTTGATTATTTAAGATTGCAGTGGCGTAGAAAGTGAGAGGTGTAAAGTGAACTGTGAAACATTTTTGAAGGACCAGCTATTTTGAAGAAAGATAATCTGGAAAAAGAAATACCAACCTAAGGGACATCTCGTGGGAAATTGAGGGCCTGTCATGGTGATGTATCTGCCTAAGCGAAGTATTGTGTTGGTCGAAAAGAAAAGACTGGCAATTGCAGCGAACCTATTAGTGAACCAAGTTCCTGGCTCTTTGGCTCGAAGGGTAAGTTTGGTGGGAACTACAATTGATCTTCGAGAAATCTATATAATACCTTTTTGTTTTTTTTTTAGTGTTTTTTGTATAGTTTTCAGTAAGGAATATAAATAAGAGCATCTTCTGGTGGTTTTGCGGTTTTGGTAAAACCAAAGCTGACTTTTGGTGAGAGAAGCCATTTTTCCATTTCACGTATGTAATCGTAG
>JABUQX010024380.1:5000-15000 GCA_015478945.1 Trachelipus rathkii
TATATATAATATATTATTATATATTTATATATATGATTTTATATATATATAATATATATATATATATATATATAATATATATATATATTATATATATAATTAATATAATTCATTATATATGGTAAAAGTAGAGCCGAGGGGTGTCACCCCCGCGATTTTTATAAAAATCACGGGAATATACTCTTAAAAAAATAATATGAAGAATAAGAAACGAAAATCGTCCGATCTCCCAGGAAAAAAAGTTAAGCTCTCAAGTTAGTTAAAACCATAGGATTTCTTAATGATATATATATATATATATATATATATATTATATATATATATATATATATATATATATATATAATAATATATATTATATTATAATATATTATAATATGATATAAATATATATAATATATATATATAATATATATATTATATGATTTTTTATTATTAAATATATATATATATTACTAATATATATATGATATATATATATATATATAGTATATATATATAATTAATATATATAATTATATATAATTATATAATATTATTATTATATATATATATATATATATATATATATATATATATATATTATATAATATATATATTAATATATATATATATTATATTACAAAGTTCATAATGCCTTTGTAAGATTCTTTAAGGTTGTAACTGAATCAGAGAAAAAAAATTCCTTAAAATAATAAAAATAACAGTAATTTCTAAACAATATACTTTAATAAATTTATAAAAAATTAGAAGCATTAGCTTTCGACCTAAATAACGAGGCCCTCTTTCAGATGCGATGTTCGTTAAGTTAATAAAATTAATATTAAATATGCAAAATATAAATATCAAAAAGTTTGGATTTTAGTTTTGGAAAAATGTGAGAAGTGTATATGTGTTCATTATGGGATCAATTGAAAGTCGCATTGATATTGTAAATAGTAACTATTGGCCCTCAATATCGTAAAGAATCGTTACAGGTGAATTTTGTGAAAGTGATAAATTACTCAATTGCGGAAAGGATGGGTGTCGTAATAAATTAATGTTAATGTTAGTTGATTGTGAGTGGTATCTATGACAGGAAGGCAGAGTTGGGATTCTCATGATTGCAAGTCATTTTTGTTGGTAGTTTCGGCGAGGGAAATCATGAGTTCACTCTATGTATAAGTTATTGGCAATTGGAACATGGAATTTTATAAACGCATTGAGGGGAGTTAGTGTTAGTTTGTGTATAAGGTTTAAAAATTTTTTTGAAAGGAAGGAGGTTGGAAGATGAAATATGTATGGATTTGGGAAGTATTTTTTTTAATAGAGTTGCGAGTTGAAGGTGGTAAAGGGAGATAAGAGATTTGGATTGTGTTGTGCTTTGTAGGTGTTGGCTTGGTAAGGTTTTTTGCCCTGCGTGAGAGAAGTGTTAGTTCTTGAATAATATGAAAAGGATAGAAAGTTTGAAGGAAAATAGAGAGTAATTAAATTAATTTCAGGTTGTAAGAAAATAGGGGAGCAAAATTCTAAGAGCTCTAAGGTAAAGAGAGGATAGAGTGCCAATTTTTTGTGTTGAGGCGAGTTGGAGGAGACACTAGTGTATGTAAACTAGGGTTAGCGTCGGTTTTTCGATAAACAGAAGATTGATTGTTGCTGTTATGAGGGACCACATGTCATAAGCAAGTGTCAGAAAGGGAAGTGTCGTGTTATTGTTAGAATGTTCATAGTGATTTATGTAGGATGTATATTGTTTATGAGAGTGAGAATGTCATTAGAATTTATGTTGAGAGGGACAGCGGCGAAGACATCATCGACATATCTGTACCAAATAGAGTTAGAGAGAAGGGGATGGGGGAGAATATGATATATTTCTATAAGTTCCATGAAAATGTTTGCCAAAATAGGGGAGAGGAGAGATCCCATGCTAAGACCGTGATTTTGTTTGAAGAATGAGTTGTTAAATTGGAAATAATTGTGGTCAATAGTAAGAAGAATGAGTTGTTTAAGGAGAGGGAAGGGATAAGAAAGTGTAATAGAATTTTCAGTGATTAAGCGTTCAAGTAGAGAGATAGTGAAAGGAACAGGTACAGAAGTGAAAAAGGGAGACAACATCAAAGCTAAGAAGTTTACTCTTGACCAGTGGTACGCTATCAAATTCTGTGTGAAACGTAACAAGTCTGCCAATGAGACATTTGCTTCTTTAAACGAAGCTTATTGGGATGCCACTCTATCGAGAACTATGGTTTTTAGTGGCACAAAGCTTTCAAAGAGGGCGAGAAAATGTTGAAGACGACCCTCGTTGTGGAAGACCAATCTCGTCAAAAAAACTATGAAAATTGTGGAAATGCAGTAGAGCTGTATGGAGAGAGAGACGGCCGGTTCGTGTCAGGCAGTGACTTGCAGAGAAACTGGTTTGGATATAAAATGCAGTTCATGAATATAACGAATCATTTGCCATGCAAAGTTTGTGCAAAACTAGGTGCCTGTGGAGGCAGAAGCGAACGGGTTACAATTTGTGAAGATTTACTTTGAAAACTCGAAAATGGAGCACGAGTATTTCTGGATAAAGTAGTATACAAGGCGATGAATCATGGGTTTTTGAGTAAGATCCTGAAACCAAAAACGGCAAAGTGCGGAATGCACACAAAAAATTCTCCTCTCGTCCGAAGAAAGCACGAATGAAAAAAATCCAAGTTGAAAGGCACTGAAATTATTGTTTTTTCGACGCCGTGGTACTGTGCCACAGAATTCTTACATCAGACACAGTTATGACGTATTTTAAGATGTCTTGGAACCGACTTCGAAAACGAGTTCAGTGAATCAGAACACCGAAGTTGCAGAAACGATGGGTGCTGCACCACGATTAACGCCCGCCATCTCACACTGCTCTCTCAATTATAAGAATTTCTGGCGAAGAAAACATTCAAGTACTCGCATACAGCCCAGACTAGCTCCGTGTGGTTCTTACTCTTCCCTAAAGTTGAAAGGGAAGTGAAGGAGTCATCATTTTTGGACTGATGGAAGCATAAATATTGTTAAACACGTAACATAAACACACTTCAGGAAATGACTTCAGGTACTGCATGAAACAGTGGAAAGGAAACGTGGAACCGCGCATGATGACCTGCCCAAGGGTCATACTTCGAAGGGTCATATTCGAAGAGGTACTTGTAATTTCCAGGTAAGCATCCAAATACATAAGGTAAAATACATGGAGTTACGTTACTTATGGGACAGTATATATCTATATATGATCATATATATTATATATATATGATATATTATATTATATATATATTTATATAATATATATATATATATAAATATATATATATATTATATATATAATAGTATATATATAATTATTATTATATATTATTATATTATATATAATAATTATGAGCCTCCATCTTTTTATGACTAGTAAGGTCCTCAAAGGCTGATTTGAAAAAGCTAAAGAGGATAAAAATATTATCGGAATACTTATTAAGCGAACGGGCATGACAATAACCTTCGAATGCGATTCATCGATTCACGTCGAATTTTCCAATATTTATTCGCATTATTCAACTGCCAATTGCGAAAATAGTTTGCTCATATTTAACTACCCTGATTTTGAGTGCTACCGAACCTTACGTGGTTTAGTGTATCAGTCTAAGCAACTTTGTTGGAAATATGCATAACTCGATATAGGACAGATAATCAATGGTTTAGGTATTGTTAAACGAGATGGTCAAGCGAATTGGTCTTTCTTTTCAATTCATCTAACCGGGACGATATCGAGTTAAAAATTATCTCATCTATAAAGAACAGAAGAAAGGTTGATTTATGCTGATAAAATTAGCAATATTTAGCAAATTTAACCTTCGTGGTTCACAAATGTAAATATTTTGCAAACTTTGCAAAATATTACTCACCTATCTTACAAAATATAATGTTTTAACTTTTGTTTTTGGATAAACCTCTCAACTTGCCTGACATCTTGTATTATTATGTGTCTTCAAATACAGCTATTGCGACTGTTGATTTTACGATATAGACAAAACACCTCATCATTGAGAAAATTTCATAATATATATAGGATGGAAGAAAGTTGAAATTTCCTATTTATATAAAAGTAGCAGGATATACTCTAATCAGCGTCTAATAAAAAAAAAAAAAAAAAAAAAAAAACGGCGAAGAGCCTCAAAATTTTAAATAATTTTGGGGCTTTTAAGCAGGCTCTGAGCTCTTTTAGGGCAATATAGCCTATGGTCTGTAGTAAGTTTTAAGCGGTAAACTGGTGAAAACTGAAAACTGGTAAAGCCCTATAAAGAGTATGAACATAAATTTGAAAAGTAAGCAATATAATATATATATATACTATATAGTATATATTATCATATAATATATATATATATATATATATATATATATATATATATATATATATATATATATTATATTATATATATATATATACTATAATATATATATATATATATATTATATATATAATATATAATGGTAAATAGTAGGCAGAGAGGCTTCCCCCCGATTTTATAAAAATCACAGGATTATACTCTAAAACAAATAATGAAGAATAAAAAAGCGAAAATCGTCGCACTCTTTACGGAAACAAACAGTTACAGCTCAATCAAAGTGTTTAAACTCCCATAGGCTTTTCATTTTTGATCCTTAGGGCCATCCCATTTCAGGTTATGATAAGTTTTATTATGTATACACAGAGAAAATCTAATGTAGAGATTGACAACTCCACATGTACTTCAAAGGATGGCCCTAAAAAGGCACGAGGCCCACTATTTTTTTTTATAATAAAAGGCCTATGGGAAAAATTTTACTATTGAGAAGGCTCTACTTTTCTTTCCTAACGACTTAAATCAATTTTCGTTTTTTTTAGCTTCATTATTTGTTTTTTAAATAATGTGTGAATTTTTCTATAAAAAGAATTTATATATATATATATAATATTATATTATATATAATATTTATATATAATATATATATATATATATAGTTATTTATATATATATATAATATATTAATATATATATATATATAGATATATATAATAATAGGAGTGGAGGGAGATGCGGAAATAGCATACATCGCAAAAACGTAAGAACGGATAGAAAATACGCCCCATACACAAAAGTATATAGTGCAAAACGTAACGAGCAGTTAGAAACACACGCCCATACATAAAAACAGATGTAGTGCAAGATGACATTTATTAAATCTGGTTAAAACTGGTATGGATATATAGCCTAGGTTAACTAACTACCCACTCATACATGTTCACGGAGGAAGCTACATTTGCTAGGTACGTTCATGGGCATTTAGTTAAAACTTACTTTTGGGACAGAAGGATATTAATATTATTAATATTATATATATAATATCATATATATATACTAATATATATATATATATAATATATTTATATATATTATATTATTATATATATCTATATATATATATAATATATATATATATTATATATATATATTTATATCATATATATTATATATTATTAATATATATATATATTATCTAATATATATAATATATAAATATATATATATATTTATGAGTGCAGGAGTTGCTAGGGGTTAACTTCTTTTTCTTCTTCCTCCATTTCAGAAGTTGTAGTTCTTTTCGTATTCCACGTAATAACCCTGGTTTATCTTTCAAAACCTAAGTAGAACAGATTCTAGCTTCTTGCAGCTTTCTCCGGTGAGTTCGCCTTCTTTCACCTAAGCTAGGCTACTCAAGGCTAGTCAGCCAGCAACATAAGTCTTTTATAACCCTTTTAAAACTTATCTCATTTGCAAGGATAAAAAAAACTCAGTCTTTGCATTGATCTGATTGATTTAGATATTTTATTAAAAAAAGGCCTTTCTTAAAAACAAACTATTAGCTGACTTGCCGGTAAGTGTATTATTTTTACATAATACATCTTAAAATTAGATAAAAATTTTGGTCACAATTCACAAGTTTTGTAATATATAAATATTGCATTAGTGCATTTGCCCTTAAAAGCGTTCGAATATTATTATTATTATTATTATTATTATTATTATTATTATTATTATTATTATTATTATATTATTATATTTTTGTATTAAACTTTTAATTATTTATTATTATTATTATTATTATTATTTTATTATTATTTTTTTTATTATTATTATTATTATTATATTTTTATTATTATTTATTTTTTTATTTATTTGTTATATGTAGAATTTTTTTATTATTAATTGTAATAGTAATAGTATATATGATTATTATATTATTATTATTATTATTATTATTATTATATATTTTATTATTTATTTAAATTATTATTATATTATTATTATTATTTTTATTTCTCGCTCTTCTCTTTCTTTTTCCTTTATTTAATTTTTTCGTGGAGTTCACTGATAAGATGACGCGCTTAAAACCGTTTTATGAAAATTTATTTAATTAGATTATTATTATTATTATTATTATTATTATTATTATTATTATTATTATTATTATTATTATTATTATTATTATTATTATTATTATTATTATTATAAATATATATTATATATTTATTATTTGTATATATTATATATTTATATATATATATAGAATTATAATATATTATATTATATAATATATATATATATATATATTACTATATATATATATATATATATATAATATTATAATTTATTTATTATTAATATAATATATATATTATATATATATATATATATATATATATATATATATATATTATATATATATCTATTATTAATATATATATATTATAATACCATATAATATATAATATAATATATATATATAATAGATATTATATATATATATTACTATATATATATTATAATTATAATATATATATATATATATTATATATAATTATATATATGCTCTCCCTAATAGAAGGAGCTAGAGACATCGGATTCCATTCAAACTTAGCTCACATATAGCTGGTAGTGTCAGCTTTTCTGTTCCATGGTTTCATACCACTACGCCCATCCAAAGGGGGAACTGAGCCCCTAAACTTGGAAATGACAGAAGTTAGGCGGAAAATAAGCTGCTGACATGTATTATCAAAGGGTCCGGAGGCTTAGAAGAGCTCCGAAACTGAGTTGGTTCATGTTGCGGGGCTCTGCACCGGAACCGTTGCCGAAGTCAGAGGCTTCAAATCTGTATACAAACATATAACAGCCCCAGTAAGATGTTTACTTCCCGTGTTTACGAACCCGTAGAATTCGATTTTATGAGTGTCAGAGAGACACCAGATTGGGTCCAGAAGAAACAAGAAAAAATAAATTACAGATTATATAGTAGATGAAGGAGTCAGATTCAGAGAAGGAGTCGGGCCGACTCCTGAGTGGAGCTAGATTGGAACTGGAGAGGGAGGTGAGTAGGAGTAGTGTGGTGCTTGAATCAAAGCTTGCTTTCGACTTTCCTGATATATATTATATCAAACCCTATTCAAGGATGGCTGCTGAGATCGAATACGTTGTTCTCATTAGTCTAACAATGGTAGCAGTGGTAGTAGCTTTTGTAGCAGTCACCATAGTCATCCCTTTTGCTTTTTTATTATCATTACTAATTTGTTTAACGGGTTGCGTGAAGGGTCAATGCGTCTGATCCCGCACCCGCAAACGCGATTCGGCTCGCCCTGACGCTAAACCGACGCGTGTGCCCGCAGAAGCAATATTGAAGTGAGAACTCGTAAATACTCTAGTTATGACGTTATTATACGCTTAGACCTTACGCTTTTGATAAAGTGATTAATCCATTTATATTTCTTTTCATATAACCCGTTTTCTAAACGTTGAAAACATTTTATTTTAAACTGAAACATTTTTTTATTTATTTATAGAAAATCTGTTTCATTACTGAAGTTTTTAAATATTTTATATTTTTACTAAAAAAAATTCTAACTTTTCAATAAAAACATGTTCTTTATTGACCCAGTATGGCAATAAGTCAATAAAGTATTAGCGCAAATATTCCAGTCCCAGTCCCAGCCCCCCATTCCGTCCGGTCATGCGTTATTGATTTACTGTTTTAAGCCATATTTGAACACAAATTTTGTGGAAATAACTTCATTGTTTATTGAACATTGGAATATTCTAGGTGATCATTACATGTAAGTTATACATGCCCGAAAGAGACATATTCTATGACTGCTCACTCACCAACGGTTATATCACAACTAATCTCTTTCCCTCCCTATCCGTCATAATATAATGAATGATTTCATTACGAAGAGCTGATAGGTGCATTGCCGCCTATCCAGGGATAGGGATGGCGAATAAACATTTGATAAGAGGCAGATGTACACAGTCCATGATATTTCAGTTTCGAAATGTGTGTCATGGCGTAAAGACTGTTTTCATAAGCGTGATGATGATGATAGGTGAAGTATTATATATATATATATATAATAATATTATATATTAATATATATTTTCTAAATAATACTTAATATTATAATAATATATATATTATCTATATATATATATAAATATATATTTATATATTTATTATAAGTATATTTAATATATATATATATTATTATATATATATTATTATATATATATTATATAATATATATTATTATATAATATATTGTAAATTAAAAAATATTAATGTTCAACATTTTATGAGAATGGGATGTTGTGGTAATTGTATGTTTCCGTAGCTCCAGCTACATGCCTTGTTACAAGTCCTACAGGATGTGGAAAAAACCTACACTGATTATTAAATATTTTAAATGGGTTGAGATTTACGAACAATGAGCCTTCGTTAAATAGATGTGGTGTTACGATGTTTACCAAAAAAAGTTTAATGTGCAGGGACATTAAATCATTTTTTAGATGATTTTGATGCATTAATGGACAAGAGATAATACTGAATTATGTGAAATCACTGTTTTTTTTTGTTTTTGTTTTTTTATACAGATAAACACCACCGCTCACGATCAGAGTTCTAATCTAGGAGGGGGTTTACTACATTAACGTCCGAGCAGGACGAAGCCAACCCCAAAGAGAGAATAGCTCACATTTTCCTACCCGACCCGAAACGTTGGGGGACCTCCTTATGTTTGGCAGAGTGCTCTACACACTGAGCTACGGAGGGCTATTTTATAAAATTAATATAAAAAATATATAATACATATGCAAATACATGCATAAATACACACGCATATATACATATACATAAACATACATATGTACATATACATATTGACATGTTTACTCGCATCATTTAAATATTTCCGTGTTTTTTATAACACAAAACATATTCTTCATCAGAATAAGTATATGAGATATGTAATTTAAATGCCCACTATCTGCTATTGTTCGGCCAAAGAAGAGATGTGAGTTAAATCAAAGTGCTAGCTACTCAGATGTTTCCTATGCAAAGAAAAGACTTCTTGAAAGTAATATAAAGAGCGTCACATCTAAGTTCGCAGACGGTTTATTTAGTTTCGCGAACTTCATACTAAACATACTAAATAATTTCTGCTGCCTCTTACAAATATTTTACCTAGAAATGGAAACTTACATACAACCTGATATAAAAAAAAAAAATCTGAAAATTAATGCTATACGTTAAAAAAAAGAAAAATGCGAACTAATTTGTTTTTGGAATTCAACAGTTTAAATCTTATAAAGGAAATGTTCCTTTAACAGAACCTCAGAAGGTGTGAAGCATGTGTCAATAGAAACTCATTAAGAAAACTCTCCGACATTAAAAAAAATCTGAAAATAAACGTTACTGGCAGAAGGAGGCAAGTGTATTTATTCTTTTCGTGACTAGATAGGCTTAGAATGGTAAGCATATTTAGAAAAATTGAAAAATTAACATTCACCACGAACAAAATTTCCAAAACTCCGAAACAGCCTCTGACAGTCTGAAACAGTTACAGCATCTGCACATCTGCAGCCTCATTACTTACAGCACCAAATCTCATCCACGAAACAGCCAGATACAACTCTTA
>JABUQX010024380.1:22500-44088 GCA_015478945.1 Trachelipus rathkii
TCTTGTTCAACTTGATGCTTCAAGACCAAAAGCATCTTTTTTTATACTCTTGTGCCAGAGATTCTTAATAGACCTGGGAAATATCAGTTGAACTATAATATAAATATAGTCTGTGGTAGGTTTCGTGGTGTGAAGACGTGCTTGAATGTTTGTGCCTCTCAGTGAAATAATTGTATCCTTTTATTTATTGTGTTTATGTATTGCTGTGTTTAATTGAAAGTGTGTATGTTTTTCAAACTTTTTTTTTTTATTTAGAATTTTATTAAATCTTACTACTTTGATACCATTTTATCCTTTTTAGTAAATTTCTACGTACGAGGTTTTTAAAAGATAAGTCCTAGTTTTAACTTTTTTCTTTTCTTTTTTATTTTTTTTAAGTGACTGTACCCGTAGGTTTATTTTAAAGTTAATACTGTTTATGGAATCTGAATTTTCGTTCTTCACAGTAGGTTGTTAACTTTTGGATTTTTATTTATTTGGCACTTTAACTTTTAAAAATAGGTTCTGTGATGTTATAATCATTTTGATAATATACATATATGTTACACCTGATTTATTTGTGTTGATGTTTGTGCGCGCGAGACTTTATAGCTGTGGATTTATGTCCTAATGTGTGAGCGTTAGTGATTGTTATACTCTAGGAGTAATCTGTTTTCATTACTGTTCTTTATCATAATTGAGCATAGAATACAAATACACCCTTTGTAGACATTATGTGTAGCTTTATCTGGTTTAAGATACTTTAGAGTTGTCGACTAGATAGTGTAAAAGTATATGTATAAACCTGAATCTTCACGTTTAGGGTGTTTTTATCGTTTTTCTCTTTTTCTAATGTTCCTGTGTCTAGATTATATATTTTTCGGTTCTCTTGTTGTTTCCGTCCTGGATGAGACATATTGTGCAAACGGTATAGAGAGAGACAGATTTGACTTCGGTGCGCGGGCGCTGTGACTATTCCTACTCTATGACATAACCTCCACGTCTCGCGCTGTGCAATCTAAACTACTTTGTGCATTGTGGCGCTATACATTATACCTCTTCTTATATCTCTGGAGATCTCCCTAACACTTTGCTTCCGTAGTCATGAGAGACCCTTCATAGAATATAATGAGTCATAGAGATATTCCATTCCATCTTAAAATCTTAGCGATTTAGTATGTCACATGCGTACAAACGGAGTTACTTTGGATTGCTAACATTTTAGTGTAAAGGTAGACAAAGTATGTACTAAGTAAGTTAAAATACATCAAACTTACTCGATAGTTTCAACACGAGATACATTACAGAGAATCATCGATATCCTCCTCTAATAACTCCTCCTGTGTGCTGATTGGACTATTACAAGAATCTCTTCATTTCCTTCATACTTCATATACAATACCTCTCTCAAATAAACTTGTTGCTATTCTCACCTTTATTTTACTTTTCTCTAAACAGAACAGATTTTCACGCCTTTTTTTGTAATACCCCTCTCACGTACTTCATCATCGAGGAAAGAACTGTTACATCTTCTCAAATATACCCGAATACAGCACGTGTCCCCCAATCATATATTTAGGGAAGTACTGTCTTCTCTAACTAATAAGCACCAAACACTGAATGCGATATGGGTGTTTCCATCTTCTATATTCTGCATTTCAGGGTGAGAGTGTGTGAGGGTATTCGTGCGCAGGGGACCGATAATACCGAAAGTTATGACTAGCTCTCCTACTCATAGCGACTGCTCGGCAGACCCATACTAAATCAGAAGAACCCACACCGTCTCACTTCCCGGTTTTCTGTGCACGCAAACCAAATCCTCACAGCTTTGAACAACGCACGTCTTTCCCGGGATGTTTCTACCACTTCGCTTCCTCTGCCTGGCTCTATAAATACACCACCTTCCGCCTCCTAACTCTGGGTTAATATTCTTGACTTCCTACAACCTTTTTTCTCCCTATCTCTTTAATTTAATAACTTTCTCTGGCGCAAACAAAGCTCCCATCCTGCCCTACGCGTTTTTTCTGGCACTTTGATCGGGCCGATTGGGGGCGGCGTTGCTTGCTTCTACGCTAACTATAATTGGCAGTGACTGCTTTGTCTCTGGGGACGCTTCGGCTTCTGCAAATAAGGTGGGAGCTGTAATCGAATTTTGATGGGTTTTCTTTGGATGGAGTCTAGCGTCTGTATTCCTTTTCTTCGAACGATAAAAAATCGGTTTTCTCTCCTCATTGATAAATCCTGCAGGTGTCTCGTGACGTGACTTGTTCTCTGGCATCTCTCAGGCCTCCGAAGAGAACGACTCTCCTTCTAGTAGTGCGCAGCGGTATCGGTGGAGTGAAAAATTCTCGTTCTGCCCTTATCAAATTCAATTAGCCTGAATTTTTACATATTCGTCGTCATAGACAATCGATTTGCATGTGCGATACTCTTTGTTCACGAAGCATATATATTCGCGGAGCTTTCATCAAACGAAGACTTGCGGCTAACCTCCTTGGTTCTCCTACTGACAATAATCTTTACTGTGTCCTAGCTCTGGACCCATATCGTACCTCATCTAACCAACAACATTACTGTAAATTCTTCCTGGATCCCGATTTCCATCACTGGTCTTTTCTTATTAACAGTCTCTACGTTGTATTGTGTTCTCGCGTTGCTAATTCTCCAAACTGAAAAAGGTTTAACCAGACTCTACATTGCGGCCTTAGAACATACTTTTACTTCGTAAACAACAAAACCACCTGGATCTGTTATCTCTGGCGAATTCCCTACCCAACACATTCTTCTCTGCGTCCATCTAATCCGTTTGAACACTTTATGCCTAATTGTTGCTCGTGGTGAATTACATCTTACGGATCGTGGCTGCGATGAGAGCTCACATGAAAATACTTATACGTATGTATAGGAAGGCGGGTTGGAGACGCTCCTGGATCGGTCTTATTGCTCCTCGCGCTGTTGTGTCTCTTGAGTGGAATAAGTCTCTCAGAGAGTGCCTATGCCGTCACCACCATACTGTAATGCAAACTACTATCTCTATTCTCAAACTGATACTACAACATTTCTCCTTAATCTCGGGTTCCGATCTACCGGTCGCTGCGACTTACCACCTCCGGTTTTGAAAAGTTGTGTTGTTTAAGCGAAAACAGCAAATATGTCCAACCCCCTATTCCGGACTAAAAAGTGAGAGCGCTGTCTTCTGTATCCTTCTATACTATATCGCCCATTGCTTCTTTTATCTCTTGTTTTTGTGATTCTATGCGTAATGATTCTTTTGAAACCTTCTTCTTCCACAACTCTCGACTCTTCATTAGACTCACTCGGGAATCTTTCAACTCAGGTTCTATTCGTCGCCATTTACGGGCTCTCTGCGAGTGTCTTCTAAGATTTGTAGCTCACTGTGCTGTAATATACTTTTTTCCAATCCTCGGTAGCGGTGGATTTTTTGATGGTTTTTCTCGCCTTTACATTAAGCGAAATACCGGGGAGTAACCTTTGCCTAGGTCCGCTGTTCTTGTTATCATAGTCCAAAGCCACTATTTTTGGATTCCGGGGTTTTTTTATGGGCACGACGTACGAACATGCATGCATCACAAGCTCCCAAGTCCTAAGATGGTTCGCGTGCCTTACTTCATGGTGAGCGTTAACATATGTATGTACGGTAGCTTCTCTGTGTACAAATCGCGTGCTCCAATTACTACTCTAGACTGTTTATCTCGATTGGTCGCGAACCCTATACTTCTTCCCATTATGGTCTGAAAGTCAATAGTAGGCTGTTTCTACTACAGGGCTATACAGTGTTAAATAAGGTTATCTCGGGCTTACTTTATTTCCTACAATTTTCACCTTGATTTGTATGGTGCTCAAACCGCTCACCTATTCTAACTCTATTGCACTCATATATTCCTTTTGACGTGCGACCACTTTCATTCTTCCAACTACCATATTCAATTTCTGTCTCCTTCTACTTTTGCCCTCTCCTTCTGAGGAACTTGTCCTGCTCGCTTTTACTATTCCATGATCTTTCTCTGTGTGATTCTGCAATCACGGAGATTTTCCGATGGTGGGCTGTCGGTACTGAACCTGTGGTTGAAGAATTCTCAATTCTTTTTAAAAAAAAACATCTACTTCTAGCGAAATCTCTCCCGTGCGGTCTAAAGACCACCTAGTCTAAACTTTTCCTATCTCTTTTCGACGGTTCTCTCGCTCACCAGTCAAGTCTGACCTTATAAACATCTGAATCTTGCTTTTTAATGTTCGATAAAAACTTAAAAAATTATGTGCCGTGCAACCCTCAAATCACAGACGGTTGCTAAGGGCGGCCTCAAAGAAACTGCATGGGAGTTCTTGTTTAGACTGTGCGAGACTTTTTTCCTCTTCACAGTTTACTCCAGTTATACAAGGGTCCCATTCCTCCCTTGTATGGAGTACTGTTCTCATATCTGGGGGCCTCAGGTTTTCACCCGGCTTTTGATAGGGTCGAGTCAAAGGCCAAAAAGACTAATCAACTGTCCTGTTCTTTCCTAGTTCACTTTTGACCGTCTATCTTGTGTCGCGCGATGTTGGCTGCTTTATCTCTTTTTATGATGGGTTACCGATAGCGGCAAAGTGCTGCGATGGGTTAACTTGTCCACTCGCGTCCACCACACTTTAAAACGCCAGGCCTTCGTTGCACAGGCGGTGCTGAGGTATACATAGATACGACACCAATCGAAGTTTCTAGATGTAACGATACACATACAGCCACAAACTACCAGACATACGATATCAGCTGCGGTGCCTCCTTCTTTCCTTCCACCTCTATCCTCTGTTCTGTGGAATACTCTTCCATCTTCTGTTTTCCTACTTAATAATCTCCCTCACTTTAAAAGCCCGCGTCTGTGCTCATCTGCGGTAATTTGTGTTAGTTGGGCATTTTTTGTTGTTTTAAACTATACCCCCTCTGAATACATTTGGCGGAGCTATTGCAAACACGTGAGTCTTGGTGGTGTAATAACCGTAAATAAAAAAAAAAAAAAAAAAATATATTATGCATCTAGTTAACATGGGTGGCCAAACCTTTTCATGTGAGCCATGCGCTCAAATCTTATTTCTCAACGAGTTCAGATGCCGACTACGAAATAATATAGTAATAAAATATATTATATTATATATTATATTAAAAATTTATTTCCTAATATATATTTATAAATTGAATAGAAGATTTTACTAGATATAAATAATATGAATTACGATTATAATATTATTATATTTATACTACTATATATATATAGATTATATCTTATAATAATATTTCTACATTGTCCGTTTAAATTATTAAAAAACGTAATTATTTTGATCCAAATAAATTATATACTATATACAACATTATAAATTACCACTTTAACGCAGATATTATATTATAAGTGTATTTAACCCTTGGCGTAATAAAATAACAACTGTATAATATAATAAACTTATATAAAGAAATCTACAGAATATTGTGATTTTCTCTATAATTCAATATTTTTAGAATTCTTTGATTAAAAAAATACGGCACTAATTTCTAATATTGAGACGAATATGACTTATGAAAATAATAATCTAAATAATATAATCATAAAGTAATTTAAAAATATCAGAGAACACTTTACCTCACTATCACTGAATAAACACAAAAATTTTCACACTGCTCGCATCAATTGATGATGTTTTGTATATGATTTTTTTTGAACAAAATAAGGTAATTTAAATTATCATGCTTATTTCAAAATATAGAGTTTATTAGTACGGGAAATACAAATGATTATTGAGAGTCGAACGACTACAATAAAAATGCATTAAACACATTACGATATTTGTTATACACAAGCTCACTGTACATATTTTAAAATATATCTCTGACAGAATATTACAGTTCACCAGACAGTGTTCTGAAATCAAAATGTAGATATTTTTTTTTGAAAATTGGTTTCAAGAATGCAAAACAAATTAATAATAATTAAAATAAAAAATCTTTTTTCCGTGTTCATAAAAAAACGGAGAAGATTTAATACAAATTAAGGAGGGGGGCTGGAATTTAAACGCCACCGCTGGGACCCACACCAGTTTTTTAAAAAATAACGTATACCCCAAATCTCCCAAAAGAATATGAGTGAGCACCCGCGGTGCAATGCGCTACTACTCATAATCATCGCAAATGCGCCACGCTGTGGCGCATGCCGCCAAGGGCGATTGGCCCCACCACACAGCTGGAGTCTAGTAGTAAAAACACATAGTATGTAGAAATTTTACTGATTGACAGATGCAGTTTTCAGACCAGCAGGCTGGTACCTATACGAAAATATTACTCAGAATTACTAATTTTTTTTATCATATAATTATATAATACGTTATACTTATATAGTATACAATATAATTTATATAAATATATATAGTAAACTACTTATGAGCTCACGCGATAGTAGTAGTTAGTTGAGTGATATAATACTAAGAACGGGCGTGTTATAATTTTTTATAGTCAGTATTATATATATATATTATATAAAATAAAGTAATACTATCAAATATATACCGGTGAATATATATTAGATTCATATATCATAGGTTATTCTCCTTATTAAACTCTTACTTGAAGCAAATATCGTTTTTCCCTTTAATCATTTATATCTTACTGGAATTCTATTTGCCAATAATAGCATGTAAAATAGCATTTTATTTTTAAAATCTACTCTGATATATACATAATTATTAAAATATGTTATCTCAACGATTTCCATTTCGCAAAGAATATCGCGAAGACACGTGAATTAGTTATTGGCTAGCGAGCTTCGGACGAGATCACAGAGTTCATTAATTACAAAATGACGTACTGTAATGTGTAAATACATAATCAGTAATACTAGCTAGAAATTATACCGTATATATTATATATATACTTATGATATTATATATATATACCGATAACTGATAAATAAAATAGTATATAATTCACGTATACCATATAAATAAATTATTATCGTAGTGAGTGATACTGAGATAAAAATAGTAATAGTAAGTATACTATATTATATATTTATATACGCTTAAGATATATATATACCGATAGTACCTACATAGCATACCGTTATAACGCTAACCCGTATAATATCAGCGTGAATAATAATACTCATAGACGAGGAACTAATATATAATCATAGTAGGACTACTATCTATATATAATATATATATAGGATATATATAGCATAAGCGATCTTTTGGAATTCAGGTAGACAAGAAGAGTAGAGAAGTGGACAGACGTCAGTTTCAAAGCTTGCCAATCGGCGTGTTTCGAAATAGATATGGAAATTAATAAAGAGAGCGGTAAACCCGTTCCGAGAGGGACCTTGTATATTCAAAAAAAGGGAGAAAGCTTTTGCCGCGCCATTAATCAGCAACTTTTAATATTCGCCACTATCCCCGAAAGCAGGTTCTCCGCCTCCGGGAAAAAGATCGACGGGTACAACACGAGAGATGTTCCTCCGTTTAATATAACCGACGAAACCTATAGCAGATTCGAAATCACGTACGAGTACTGCAATTATTTCAAACAAAAATTCGACAGCGCGGAAAAGGATTGCTTTGTCCCTCTAGGTGCTAAGATCTCCGAGCTCTTCGTCGGCCGAGTAATTACCAATTTTTTCCTCGGGTCCGATTCGAAAGCGTTGAGGGAAAGTCTTCCTCGATTCACCGTTACGGGTGGCAGCGCTAGTAGCCGCGGCCTAGGAGGAGAAGTAGGAGGTGGTAAATCCAACATCCACGAAGTTCGTGAGAAAGTGAATGTCCCTTCTTGGTTGGAAAACAAAAATCCTTTCGTCGCCGCCGCCGCCGCCGCCGCCGCCGCCGCCGAAAACGACGTCGACGATATCCCTTCCCATTTTCCCTTCGCGTCAAAATTATTAAAAGAAGGCGTTCCGAAGAGCGCGTTGAACGACGATAATTTTCCTCTAGAGGGAGTGTGCGGAGAAGTTTTTACCGTATTAACGAATTTGATCGTGCAAGCCGAAACATTCGGATTACACGAACGACGGAACTAAAGAAAGTACTTTCTAAGCGGAAATCCAGAAGAAAGAGAAAGGAAAAAAAAGAAGAAAGGAGGAAGAGAGAGAGAATAGGGGAGTATAATATTAGGTATATATTAATATAATATTATACTATATATAGTATAAATTTCTTGTTTATCTACGGAGACCGTACCTACCGGCCAATATAGGGGAAGCTTCCATAAAACTGACGCGAATTGAGGTAAATCAACTCCATGGATGAGGGTCCTGGACATCATACTTGATTTTAGCACATTCAGAAAGAAAAATTGAAGATGGCGAAATGAATATTCAGTCAAAAATAAAAAAGAAGAATAGGAAAAAAGAAAGATGTTATTACAAAATATTTAATCAGTCATTTTAATTTTACATAACAAAATCATGTTATAAAAATATTCAGTTCTTGGAGATAAATGAGTGAAATGGAAGTTACTATAAATAAGAAGGATTCAGACAATAGATATAGAGATAGAGCGAGTTTTAGGATAGTGTAAACAGACAAAGATAGAGTAGGAAAATGACGAACGGCAATGGGTCTAGTTGGAGGGACAATCAATGAAAGAGAGTAGGTTGAAACAGATTACGGGGAGATATAGGTTGACGAGCAAAAAAT
Source organism: Trachelipus rathkii (assembly GCA_015478945.1). Lineage (NCBI taxonomy): Eukaryota > Metazoa > Arthropoda > Malacostraca > Isopoda > Trachelipodidae > Trachelipus > Trachelipus rathkii. Next base: position 31,150 of record JABUQX010024380.1, read on the forward strand.
TTGCCAGACGAGGAGGAGAGAATTCCGGACATATAGAGTCTGTGGATGATATATAGGTTTTGGTCGAATGTGGAGAGGCGATGCAAAGTATCACCTCGTGCAAAGAGCTTTCGTCGGCTTAATATTTCTAAAGGTTTTCGCCCGTCGCTGACCAACTCATCGCAATACTCCTGTCAGTAAGACCGGAAGCCTTGTACGGAGAGTAGGATTAATACAAGATCAGATTTGATGGAGGAGGTGACCTTGTCTGAATGACGATACCGGGAAGTACCCATAGAAACAGCTACAGAGAAAACAATGAGGCAGGCCATTATTGACCATATATACATACTCTCAAGCATTTCATATGCCAGTATGCCATACGTGAGAGGGAGTCCAACATAGAGTGTAATTTGCTTCTTACGAGGAACTGAAACAGCACAGAAAAGAAACTTGATTTACAAGCGAGGTACCATTGTGTTTGTCTAGAGATAATGGGGCTTTAAGCTCCTGGAGGAAGCTCAGCGAATCTGAATAAATGACAAAAGAGTGATCTTGGTTAAAGAATAATATTCGAGAGGGGAAAATCATTGTAGCCATTATTAATTCTGCCGTAGAATTTGAGGCATGAGAAGGTAGAAAAAGTTGCGGTAAGGAAAGACAGCAGTCGCACCAACACTGTCTCCTGTTTTAGAACCAGCAGAATGGAACACCATAGAAGTAAATCAACTGTGAAACTGCGAATGAGACAAGAATGTTGCCTTTAAAAAGGCAGCGGGATAGCTATTTTTAGGGAAAGAGGTCAGGACTAGGCAGATAGTGGGAGCAGGGAATAGCAAAGATGTATACCCTTTATCATAAAAAAAACAGCAGCACTTTTTTCAAAGGAATGTTGAAGAAGTTAAGAATGTTATAAATTGTGTTTGTAAATGGCCAGTAAGGAGGATTCTGAGGAATCTCTCGCAGAATCGGTGTCAGAGTAGATTGCATTAGGATTTGAAAGCGAAGATGAAGGTGTATTTCCCTTCGAAGAGAGAGTGGCATCACATCGGATTCAACTTCAAGGCTCACCCGGGGAGACCGAATATGGAAGGCTCCAGTGTAGATACGAATCGCCTCGTTTTAGATGGGATCTAACAGGTTTAGGCCTGACCGAATACTATCCATCCATAGTCCAACTTAGATCAGATTAGGGCTATGTGGAAACGTAAAAGAGGCTTGCGATCAGCACCCCAACGATTTTGAGGCGAGATGACGTAATAGGTTAAGCACGCGATGATAAGTCGTTTTAGAAGTATAATGTGTGGTGCACATGTTAGGGGGTCATCTAGAAAGTGACTAACAAAACTATAACCTAATGCATCTGTAACAGCTGCTGGAGCAGAGATTATATCGGTTATACCAGGCACATAGCGGAGCAGTGTGGATGAAGAGTTATTGAAGAGGTGAGATATTTTCTGGCAACTATAGTCCAACACTGAGAGAAAGGGGAGTTAGTTTGGAGTTGACAGACTTCCGAAGTAGTATAAGTTCGAAAGATATTGTTTAACGTCGATTAGGCGAATTAAATTTGAAAAAAGATCTCGCAGCAGCTGCTTTAAAAATAATCATGTTTGGGGGTGGTGGTACGAGCCCTTTTGTATTGCCTGTAGAGTTTTTTCTTCTCCCAGTTAGCTTGTTGACACATTCTTGGAACTTACCCAAAGGGCTGATTTCCGAACGCGTACCTAGAGGTAAAGATACAGGAGAAAAGACAGGAGTAGGCAAGCTTCTGATGCTGTGATGATAACTTGCTTGGAAAAGTTAAAGGCATCATCAATGGTTGGAAACTGCTTATTGAAGGGAGAAAGTGGGATAGCTGTGGCCCGATGAAAAGGAGCCCATTCCCCTCGGTCATAATGCCAGCTGAATTTAGAATTTAAAATTGGGCTCGGTGCAAGTTCATTTAAGGCTATTGGGTAATGGTCACTGCCATATAAATAATCAAAGCGGGATCAGGTAAAACGATCCATAGGAGAATTGGAGCAAAAAGAAATATCTATACAGGAAGAAGTGTGTGTGTATCTTAACGTTCATATGTCGGGAGGTGGCAGACTCTCCCCATAAGGGGTAGCGAAGGATGAGGTTTCCCAGTAAAAGTAGGGAGCTGCTTAAAAAGGTCATCTAAGTCGGCCTTAGTAAACTCCCTACTAGGAGTCAAGTTGATCGAGCAGACATTAAGGTCGGTGGATAGATGAATTAGTGCTGCCACTCCATAAAGTCTAGTTTAAAGAGGGACTGGAGAATAGGGGAGAGATTTATGAATAAGTATTCCTGCTTATCCAGTATCAGTTTCACCTCTTTCTATAGAGGTTAGTGCTGATTTATATTCCGACGGTTTAAATAAGTCGTGACAACATAGGTAAGGTTCCTGCAAACATATGCACTTTGATGTACATATGTTTATTTGTTGAACAAGTTCTTCAAAATTAGAGTAGTAGCCATGACAACTCCATTGAAGGATGGTGGCCATTCTGCGTTGCTATGAATATTATGAGGATGATCTTTTTGAGACAATTGTCTCTCTGTAGCTAGGGGTAATGTTGGAGGTGGATACAGATGGGGAAGAAAGGTTGAGAAGTGGGTCCCGACGAGGAGGAGCAATAAATCCTGGTGGTAAGGAATAGTCGTACAACAGAGATTTGGGTTGTAAGACCGGTTTTGGGGGAGGAGTTTTATGTGGTATTCGGTGGACAGACTTCGCCATGAATGCGAAGTAAGTTGAATTCAACCAAGTCCACGTTATTGTGTGGATTTAGTTGGTCGTTGGAAGAGCAGCCAGAGTGCTCATGTTTCGGAATGGGAGCGATATCAGTATCTGCCAAGCAAGGAGATTCAGAAATATGTGAGGAACATGTGGCTGCTTCCATGGAAATGGGGAGGAAGGTGTCACCAGAAAAGTGTCATCTTTTTGAGATTGTGTTAGAGTTGCGACATTGGGATCGGATATAGGATCTGTTGGGTTGACAAAATCAAATACTGGAGACTTTCTCAGTTAGTCATCAGGGTGGTGATTTTGGGAGACTGGACAATTTGAGTTAATATGGGAGACCTGGTCCCCTTTCATGCTGCCAACAGATTCAGGACGCTCGGAACGTTTGCGATGTTTGAAAGCGCAGGAAACATTAGAAAGCGAGTAGGTCGTCGGATCAAGCTCTATTTGGGAACAGTAATCCATTTCATCTGCTAAGGTTTAGAATCCTTTAGGAAGTTCTGAGAAAGGAAATTCGGAAGAAGAGTTAAAAGAGGATTCAGAAGAGCTGGAATAATCATCAAACTCTCAGAGGGTTGGTTGGAGGGCTGTTCGATAACTGTGAATGTTTGGGTGTAATCTATTGGAGTCATTGCTTTTATCTATTGAAGTCATTGCTTTTATCTCAGGAATAGACTTATCGCGAGGTCTCTTCTGAGTTGTATTTTTTACATCTGGGGTCAGTGTGTTTTGCTTTAGAAACTTGAAAGTTTTGTATTTTATCGAATAATCTTTAGCATGGTGATTAATCTTTTGTTTATGTTTAGGAACATTATTTTCTTGAATTTGAGTAATGGTAAGAGACAGATTAGGGGACATAGACTCAGGCCTCTCACGTGAGTTTGGCGGACTTATCGGGAGGGTCTGTAACATAGGGCCTTGGTAGGAAATACTATCCAAGCTTTGTGATGGATGAACCAACTTAGTTTCATTTTAGTTGGTTGAAAACTAGCACTCAGAGTAGGGAAGTTGAAGGAATTTTGAACGGGAGATTTGATCAAGGGCTGCTTTTGGACTATTTGAGAAGCCGGTAGTATAGGCAATGTAGGCTATCAGGTTACAGTAACTGCTTGAGTTTCGCTAGAATTTTGGGGAAGAGTTCGATTGGAATGGAATTGTGTCGGTGGATTAACACGCGGATGCAGGGGACTGCTGCAATTGTAGTAAAGATCGCCTTTGTCTTGTGGGATATTTGTCTTTGAGATGATGTATGACATTTCTCCTGTTCAACTTTTGTATGGTGCATAACTCCAAATCCTCGTATTCAAACAGGTAAAACGGCCTTTTTAAGGAGGAGGCACTGTGGGGCCCTCCACAGTTTTTGCAGTGTGGTGTGTTTTCATAGGGAATGTGAAATTCTTCCCCAACAGTATTTTCAGGGATGATTAAACCGTTGGCATTTAAATCAACGTATGGGTAAGAACACTGTAGCTTGTAAACCTTATTTTCACCTTTGAAGGTGGAAAATGGGTGCTAAAAGTCATCAGCAAACGAGGATTTATTGTATCAGGATGGCCCGACGAGGGAGAAATCTATAAACGTTTGTAACGGGAAATCTTTTCTAGTGGAGATTTCTTAAAATGGCAGCAATGTCTTCATTTTTCTTTTATAAAAAATTAATAGTGTTTTGGATGTGTTTCTTATTTCATCACGAGTGGGAATAAGAAGGATGTTTCCGAGAGATGCTAAAGATGATAAGATGGAACTTTGATTCCTGGTTGTAGCTTGAACGAGAAGGGACCTGTTTCTCCTTAATGTGACAAGGGGTTCTTCAACTGCTAAAACTTTATCAAGCGCATCACTAAGAATAATGCTTCTTTGGTCGGTAAGAGCTTTGTAGGTAGTGGATCGCATTAAGTAATATATCGGTAATGATGTGTCAGCTGGCATTCCCGGAGGGAGAGCAGCATATGAAGTAAACAAATAAGAACGACTATGACAGAGTTCACCTTTACGGGATTCCCCAACAGTTTGGGCACCTATAGTGTCAAGGGCATACCAGACAATGAATCGCTGAGGTAATGCAGAGGACTTTCAGTGGTTTTCCCCAAAAAAAATTTTTTTTTTTTCGGTAGGCGATAAAAAAAGGACTTTCACTTTCAGTAGAAAGGAATTAAAGAGGAAACACCTGGTCTAGGAGTAGAAGGGATCGAAGTGGGGTCAGGCTGGGGAACCGACAGATACTAATAAGGTATGCCTTGGTTTAATAATTTGATTTCTTGTAGAACCAGTTTCATTAAAATTAAATCCCCGAAGTCTTCTTCATAGATGAGCAATTATAACAAGAAAACAAATGAAACATAAAAGTTAGCTCAAGGTTCGGGTCCCCTACAATTGGCGGCCAGGTTATAGGCGTACAAAAAAGACCAGTTTTTCTCCTACACCCTCATTCACGGGGAAGAAATACGAGGTGGACTGAAGACCAGTAGTACGGAGGGGATTCCGGACAACGATGGTCAAAATGACCAACGGTGTTTTTACCTTCCCTTGACCTTTTTTGAGCCCAATTTTTACCTGCCCTTGACCTTTTTTGAGCTTTTTACCTTTTTGGGCTTGACCTTTTGAGCCCAAATTTTTTACCTGACCCTTACCCTTTTTGGCCTTTACCTTTTTGGGACTTTAAACCTTTTCGACCCAACCCTTTTGGTCTTCCATGGGTCATTTTGGCCCACGGTATTTTTCGGCTACCCTAATTTTTTTTGGCAACCCTAATTTTTTCGGCAACCCTGATTTTTGGCAACCCTTCGAAGAAGGGTTGCGCCAAACGGTTGCGTAAGCAACCGTTGTAGTATTGCCCCCCCCTATTTTACGCCCCCTAATTTTTCGACCATGGGTCAATTTTTGCCCACGGTAATTTTTGATCTTCATTTAGGGGGCTTAAGCCCGTTTGTGATGTCCTTAACCTTTTTTTGTCCTTCCCCTTTGCTCCAAAGCTTGACAGATACCATGGTCAATTTTGGCCCACGGTTAATTTTTTGTTCTTCATGGGTCAATTTTGACCCACGGTAATTTATTGTCCCTTCCTTTAGGGCTTAGCCCCCTTTTTGATGTCTTAACCTTGTTTGACCATGATATTAAGGCCTTGAACCTTTGGTATTCCATGGTCAATTTTGGCCCACGCCAATTTTCTGGCCACTCGTGCCCCACCCGTCACATATTTCGTTCCTAATTTGAACGCATGTATGGATCTATTCTAACTTGAACACCGTACACACCACACACCCACACACACAACACACACACACACACCACACACACACCACAACACACACTTATGCACACATTCACTACTGACACTTATACACACATCCACTATGACACTTACATTTACCCATAGACAACTTACATTTACACTTATACACAACGTACAAACACACTGCCAAACCCTTTGGGCGACCATGGGTCAATTTTTGACCACGGTAATTTTTGATCTTCCTTTTGGGACTTAGCCCTTTTTTGATGTCCTTACCTTGTTTGACCATGATATTTCAGCCTTGACCCTGCCATATACCATGGGTCAATTTTGACCCACGCCTATTTTATGGCGTTGATGGTTCCCAATCACCGTAAGAAGTATCTAGTGGATGTTCTATAGTGTTCTAATGAGTAATTCTATGAGTGGGCCAGGTTGAGTGCCAAGTGGGAGTGCCAATGGTGCCAATGAGTGCCAAGTGAGTGCCAATGAGTGCCAAGTGGTGCCACATAGTGCCAAGTGAGTGCCACATAGTGCCAACTGAGTGCCACTTTTTTCAAGCCTTTTCTAGCCTCCCCTGGCCTAGAATAGCCCTAATATGGGTGTCTACCCCTAGGTAATAACGTATGAGGAACCAAATGGTGTACATTACAATCTGCTAGAGAATGCTTCCTACTACGAGTTAGTATTTTTATAACACTTATAGCATGACAGAATAATATATCTAAAGAGTTACACCAGTTGACAGTGACCGCAAACGTTTTCCGAGTCCGAGTCCGGCGTCCACCGCAGAGCTCGATGAACACCCGTCGCGGACCGCCCGCCGCGTGCGCCCGCAGGCGCAATATTTCCCCGCCGCCGCGTGCGCGCCGCAGGCGCAATTTTTCCGCGTAACCGCCGCCGCGGGCGTCCGCAGACGCAAAATATTACCGCGCGAACACAAAATATGATATCAATGTAAACTATTCAAGAATTTCGTTTCAAAATAAAACTAGAGTCATTCATTTTTACTAACAATTGGTACGAAATTTTTTAAAAACATATACTTTATCATACCTTAAAGCAGTAAATCAAGTAAATCAATAGAGGTGTTATTACCTAACACCTAGGGGATTAGTATGCTTTTTGTTTTACTGCTTTATGCTTTAAGCCCTCTGCTTTACTGCTTTAACTATATACATTACATACCTTAAAGCAGTAACAGTAAATCAATAGAGGTGTTTTACCTTAACACCTAGGGGATTAGTATGCATTTGTTTTACTGCTTTACTGCTTTAACTCTATGTTTTACTGCTTTAACTTTTCTTTTACTGCTTTAACTTTCTGCTTTACTGTTTTAACTCATATATTATTAACATTATGTTTTCTTTTATATTTTTTATTTTTGTTTTAATACTTTTTATTTATAATTTCTATTTTTTTATTTTTGTTTTAAATACTTTTTTTATTTTTAATGTAAGAATAAAACACACAGAGTTTCTGTTTATATAAACATTTTATTTTAATAAAATTGTACGAAATTTTATTAAACCATGTACTTTACTGCTTTAAACAGCTTTAATTATCTCATTATTCATTATTCACTTAACGAGTATGGATGTGGAGAAATTTACGTTCCGAAGTCCGGCTACATGTCTTTGTGCTGGACCTTCAGGTGATGTGTAAAAAACTTTTCTATTATTAAAATATTTTAAAGGAAACTGGAGATTTTTGAAGCAAACCCTGTAAAAAATAATAGGTGTTATAATGTTTATCAGGAAAATTTAAGGATATAAAAGAGTGATTCAATTTCATGAAGGCATATACGATATTAGATCGCTGGACAATATACATGGACCAACAAAATTATTGTATTAGATGATTTAAATGCACAAATTGAATTTGGAAATAGCAGAAGCCCTTTCACAGTTTATTCTCACCATTTAAATATCTCTGTGTTTTTTCATAACGCAAAATATTTTTCATCAAAGCAAGCATAAATGCCGAAGTGTTTCTTTAACACACAGTATTTACTGTTGTTTGGCCAGATAAGAGACATGAGTCAAATTAATGTTTTGGCAACTCAAATTTTTCCCCTTCAAAGGAAAGAGTTCTTAAAGATATAAAGAGGTTACTTCGATCCCGCACGGTTATTTGATGTGTGAACTTCACCACAAAAACACGCACAGAGTGTTGCTCCGTACCAACATTCTTCCCTATGAGATTAGAAACCTGTATACATTAACTGAATAATGCAGTGCTCTAGTTTTGCAAAAGTATATTACCGTCTTATATTAAATGATAAAATTTAAAAAAAAAAAACCTTCTGAAAAACGTAAACTAATTAGTGAGGATGATGAAATTCATTCAGTGTGTATGTGAAGTCTGTTTAAATCTTATAAAAGGAAAATGTTCTCCCTTTAAACAAACCTCACGAAGGTAAAGTACGCCGTTATACGAAACATCATTAAAAACATCTCCCGTCACCTAAAAAATCTGAAAAAAATAAAAAGAAGTTACTAACAGAAGGAGGAGGGGTATTCCTACCATTACTCTTCTCCGTTATAGCCTCTCACTCGATATCTAAAGTGGTTGTCCCCCATAATGAGAAGGATCTTTTGCTGTACTTGCCATATAACTGAGTATGAGGAAAATGAAGTATATGATAATACAGGCATCTGTACAGAATAAAGTCCTCAGATTCATAACATTCACTAACCTCCAATATGGGCCAGTTATTGCCAGCATCCTCTGCGCAAAAATCCACAATCAAACAGTTTCAGATCATTCACTACCCATAAATACGCAGATATTACAACCGCAATGCATTGACATTACACCACTTTCACATCAGCAACAACAGCTGCACCACCAGAATCCTTATATTGTGAACGATTCAATTAGCTTTTCAGCAGCCTCTACCTTCATAACTTATATGATCCTAAAGTTGAACAGATAACCAAATATGAGAAAGAAGTGTACAGAATATTAAATTCAGACATTAACATCCATGAGAAACGCATCTTATACCAGGATGCCATACAAAAATTGATAGATCTTTAAGACTTGCACCTACATCCATCCCTACGTATCCCACTAACCGATGATGTAGATATACCTAATGAAGTAAAACTTGAAGTGAAAAATGAAGATAAATTTTAAAAATATCCTAGAGGAGAGCTTACCTTTTAGAGTGCGTAATTCAGGAATAGCTTTATATAATATTTTAAAAGACCAATTAACTTTGAATGAAGCAGGACAGATCGTAATTGATGATGAAATAGTTAAAGGATACAAATATTGTGGATTTGATAGCTGATCTCTCACGTAACTGGAAGAAAGGCCCTGTAAAAGGCTGGAATGATATCAAAACAAGAACTTCAACTATTAATTTTCCCAGAAAGTTTAATCTTAAATAACAGCCGCGATTAGCAGACTTAGAATAATATCCCCGTTACGTACGCAAGACCTGATTCAAGTCCATCAGGCACTTCTTACGCATCAGATATAAATTTAAACGTGTTACCAGAGGACGAACAAGAAAAACACCTTATAATAAGCCTAGTTGGGTTAAAACAAATATTAAAATTTCGTTAAAAAAAAATATTGTTTTTTAAAAAATTATTCCAAAAACATATTTAGTTGTAATGTTTGTGTATAAATAAATGTTATTTTTAACATCCTTTTTCTCTTTCTTTATCCTCTTGTGACCCTTAATATCACATTTATTATTTTTATAATATATATAATTATATATGGTATACTATATATATATAATATTATATATATATATATACATATATATATATATATATATATATATATATATATAATATATATACTATATATATATATATATATATATAAATATATATATATATATATATATATATATAATTATTATATATATATATATATATATAATATATATATATATATATATATATATATATAAGCCGCTTACACGTGTGTCAGTAGACAACATGGAGGCGAAGGAGGTAGTTGATAAGTATTACTTCAATCTGAGGGAGCCAAATAGTTTTGGGGGCTTCACTAGGTTTGCTTTAAGGTATCCTAATATTGAGAAAAAGAGTTAAAAAAGCATATTTGGAGGGTGAAGAGGCATTTACTTTTCAACATAAACCTGTAAGAAAAAATTTTCCTACACGGAAAACCATATCCGCAGCTCGATAGCATATGGCAGTTAGATTTATCGGAAATTATTAAATACAGTGCATTCGATGTAGGTTTTCAACATATACATTCACAATTAACGTATACTCTAGATAACTATGTGGGGTTGAGGCGATAATAAGATAAAGATCCAGGCTACAGTTGCCGAAGCCTGAAACCTTGAATTATAGAAGGACGAGCGAGAACACCTAAATCATTTTGGACAGATTAGGAATGGAATTTCACAAGGGTCGAGAGTTTTCAGGAGATAGCTCTGGGAAGTATGGTTATAAGCTATTAACAATACATTTTCCGTAACAAAGCGGCAATAGTTGAAAGAGTCCAGCGTACTATTAAAGAACGCATGCTAGGTACTTTTACACTAAAAATGAATACTTTTAAATATATTGATATAACTGGACGATCTTGGCTTATTCTTATAACACAGGTCTTAACCATGAACTAATAAAGTCAACTCCTTTAGAGATGTCAAAAACTAGAGGACGTATGGCGCATAGGGTAGGGGTGAAAAAGAAACAAAAAAATAAAGAGCATTCATGAATTAAGGTAAACGATTAAGTAAGAGATTCTACGATCAAAAGTATGTGCTCCACAAGGATATGAATCCGGTTGGACTACGGAAGTTTTTAAAGTCACAATATCCGACCCATTCAGTCGTGATAGTTTACAGTTATACTTATCTGGCAAGATTTAAATGGTGAAAATAAAAGGGCGGATTTTTAATAAACAGGAAATCAAAAAGTACAGGTTCAATCCTGTAACTTCATAAGTACTAAATTAAAAAATATTAGCTACGAGAGGTAAAGGAAAAAATAAGCATTTACTTGTGAAATGGAGGGGATATCCTGCCAAGTTTAATACTTATATAAAAGCAAGCGAAGTTAAGAATCATTAATCAGTTGTCATTATAATCATGGAGAGTGTAGATCACCTTTATATAACTCTGCCTTCTTCAGCCTCCTTGGATTTACATCCTGATAATAAACTCTCGGATTTTACAACTGTGCTAATGAATCCTATACAACTGAAAGAGAGGCTAATACGAAAGTAAGGGATTATGTGAAACTGAATTAAAATACGTGACAATAGAAATTACCTCACAATCTATTCTGGATGGGGGTGTACAGAAGTGTAGAATGTGTTGAAACTATAATTACAAGTGGAAGATACTCGTTATCTGAAAAGGACTACAATTGCCAAAAAGATGAATACGACCACATTTGCTACAAAAGAATACTTCTTTGAAGAATTTACTTTGCGGAGGTCATATTTTAAATCGGTGCCTGCTATTTTTTAGTCATTTAAAGCGTTCTCTTTGAATTGAGTTTTATGTGTAGGACTTGGGGTATACAAAACCTGAAATGCGTACCTATGAAGATAAGGTAATATATCTTTAAGTTCAAAAGTAAATGTAAACCTACGAGACCGGGACATGTTTTTTTCTCGAACGATCACCATGGCAGCGTAAACATATTCGTAAACGGAATGCTGAGTTGGATATACTTCATGATATCCCTACTATGTTGAAGAGGGTTATACTATCTGTGGAGAAAACCGCATGACTCCCCATGACAAAGATGAGCAGATCGAGTATGCATTATACATGTTACCCATCCCGAGATGCTCAATCAATCCAGGTATGGGCCTTATGATATATACAAACTATAATTGATCAACAATATGTAGGATAATAAAGCTCCTTTATTAAGAGTAGTATATTTTCCCAAAAAGAGTAAAGTTATAACTCCCTAATTGTTTCATTATCTACCTCTGAATAGATCAAATTTTTGACTCTGTACGCGTGCATAATATAAAGATGTAGAAGGAAATCCCTTTTTCCCTTTACATACGGCGCATTGTTATGCAAAGTTCATATTAGAAAGAAGCAGATGCAGTAATTACAGGATTAATGGAATATATATAAGAGGTGTAGTCAGATCATATTTTTTCAATTCGCTTAACATACTCTCAACGAGTGTAAAGATAGTAATAAGAAAAGATACTCATGTAATAATGAACGAAGAAAGGTATTCAGGGGAACAAAAATGCAGAGGGGTATGGCCTTGGTGGGATTTTTGCCAAGCTATGGAGAAAGTGCAAGGCCTCTACTCAGGAGAGTGGGGAATATATAGGTAAGAAAGCTATAAGAACAGGTGTTTGCATACTATTCAAGATATTGCTGCAGGAAATAATCCTCGTACAGCATTAAAAAGACGTATAGCCGATGTTTCAGATGAGATGTTGGATGATGTTAAGCGTAAAATAAGACGTAAAATGACAGGACAAGCTAGGAGGGATCAAGAAGATTGTCATGAAGAAAAAGACTAAGCGGAAAAAACCTCTAAAGAAAAAATGTATTGAATGTATTTGCTATTTAATTACTAACCTGATAACTTTTATACGATGTGTGTATATAAGTAAGGTTTTTCCATGAAAATGTTCATTATACGGCCAGAGCTCGCACATGCAAGATGCATTTCTTTCATCCTTCTTAGTCCTGATTGTTGTAAGGAGTGAATTGGATCTCTTTCCAATGAACCCTACACAGATTAGGCGTTAGCGAGTCGCAACTTTTATCAGTATTAATCCTCTGCATTCAATTACCAATTCAGATGTTCCTCTAGAGTTCAATATTCCAGGTACTTCTGATCAATACCTAGACCCCTCTAATGTGTTTTTATTATATGTAAAAACGAAATTAACAAAACCTGATGGTACAGATCTTCCTACGGGTGATGACCATATAGTATATACAGAATCAAATTTCCTGTATATATGTTTCACCCAGGTTGAAGTCTATCTT
>JABUQX010024381.1:0-12500 GCA_015478945.1 Trachelipus rathkii
GGTGCGCGCCAGCTTTCATAAGTTTTTGGTTTAGTGGGAAGGAGTGAAAATAAGAGGCAAAATTTGATACCTCTCCTCTTCGCTTTTCCAGAGTTACTTTCTTTGTCACCATCTTTTCAAGGGTTGGTAAAGAGCATATGATTGTGAAAATTGTTTATGTGATTTGTGATGAGGAATGGAGTGTGCTTGCTGGACATATCTACAGAAGCTCCTTAGTAGGATCCTGTGAATGTATCGCTAAAGGAACGAAACATTGAACACTCGAGTGCAGTGGGAAGTTCCAGCTTATTCTAACACTCATATGCAGAATATTAGAAAATGTGCCACGTAATAAAATCCGCCTAACGGCAGTAACGATAATTCGGAATAAACCTAGACTTCAAATTTATGAAGATTAATTAGGGTTGTTAAAAAAAATAACATAATAAACATTATGTTTACAATGACATTATTGCAACTATGTTAGCGGGAGTGCTAATTTTGCCTTTGCTTATTTGATCATGAAACGTATTTCGACAGAGCAAGGTGCTAGAATTTGCCCTTCATGTCAACGAATCTGACAACAGATGAAAAGAATTTGAAATAAAATAATCTGTTTGAGACAGGTTGTTATTATCAAATTAGTAGATAATAAATCAAAAGAGCATTGTATTGATATATTTCAATACAAGGCTTGTCTTTAAAATCTGACTTGTTCAACCTCTATAGAGAGATTGCTAGTAAGTGATCAGTCATTTAAAGGGAATAAGATACAAATTAATAACAACAGCACTTTAAAAAACTTTAGATTTACTGATGATACTGAGATAGTTTTACAAAAACTGCGATAAACTATAGTATTAAAACAGATGAAAGGAGGCTGCAAACAGCTATAATTTTGTTTTGTGGAAGATTTGCTGATCAAAGGATTAACATATTTTATGATAATTAAATGAATGACCATTACAAAAGAAACAATAAAACAGCTAAGCGGAATATATCGTGAGAAAATAACAACTAAAAACTCTATAAACCCTAGAATCTAGAATGACAAACATAGGTAAGGTTAATGATAGATTTTATTGAAGGAAATATAAAAAGCAGATAACTGCAAAAAGGTTAATGAAAGGAAAAATAGAGGAATTCATAAACAGCCAATTTCCAATCAATAAAACTCGGTAAAAGAAATGAAAATAAAAAATAAAATGTTAATAAAAGTAACAAAAATAATAAGGAAAATAACTATTATTTTTTACACACACACACACAACACACACCACAACACAACACACGAGCCCACACAACCACACACTATATTATATAGTACTAGACTTAGTACATTATCTAGAATTAAATATAATCTATATAACTAATACGGATATATATTGGTATATATATATATCTATATTATATAATACTGTATATATATAAATATATAGTTAAATATATATCAAATATTTTTTATATAGTATTATAATATATATATATTTATCTATATTATATATAATATATATATATTACGTATTTTATATTAACCTATATCATATATATAATATGGATTTATATATACACTATAAAATATAATATAGTATAATAACCTATATATATATATATATATACTTATAATATATATATATATATATATAATATATATTACTATATATATATAAGCTTCTCTATATATAACCATATATAATATATTTAATATATATTACTAATATATATATTTTATACTAGTATATATATAATATTAATATATAATATATATTAAATATATTAATATATATATATTATATACTATATATATATATATATATTGGGTTTATATTATATATATATATATATATATATATATATAATATATAGTATATAAATATATATATATAGTATAAGAGTACACGAATTATTACAATTGGTTTATTATTATTATAACTATATTAAATACACTATATATATTATTAATATATTACTATATTATTTATGCCTAATTATCGAGTCATAGTGAGTATATTATATATATACTTCGCCTACAGTAATAGCTACTACAATATATAAAATATAATAAGAATATTTATTTAATATAGTATACTAACTATATATATATATATATATATATATAGTATATAATATATATATATATATAAATATAATATATAAGTATCAGTGGGCGAAGGCGTGGCATGTCCGTGGCATTTTTCAGCAGTCATCACTTCAGTTCCCTATTTCGTCATTATACTGATATAATCAGTATATATATATACATATAGTATAATAAAGTATACTATCTGTGTGTCTGTATCCTAATATATATTATAAGTTATGTAGAGAATTTTTTTCCCTTGGTGCCTCAATCTTTTCTAGTTGTTAATCATGGGAAGGCGATAGGTAACATTATTTGCGATTGCGTTCCCTCAATATTCTTTTAATCACGACTAAAATTGGAATTTAAAAACTAAGTTTAAATCTCATAACATACACGGGCACTGTAATCTTTAATATTAAACCACTAACATTTTATATATTGTAAGGGTAAGCTTCGAGGCTTTCGTGTACGGTTACCGTACACCTCCTTCGAGGAGACTGATGCTATTAGATCTGTCATGGAATTGGTAAGGAATTTGAGAAGGATTTTTGTTGTTGTTATTTGTCAGTTTTAGATTGATGAAAGTATTTTGATGAAGAATTATAGAATTTTGTACTGAATCGAAGCCTATATTCACCTAATTGTTTACTGTGAAGTTATTTTGTCGTAAAAGTATACTGATGTCTACTTATCTTTCTTTTTTGAGCTAAGTTATCTGTGTTTATTTAAAGATATAGATGAGGGTTGTTTATAGTGTTGATGTTGTGACTTGCTTTGGGTTCTGGGATGGAGTGAGGAGCGGAATTGATTCTGTGTTTTGTTGATGAGTCTTCTTTGGTGTCTCTGGTTTCTGTCTATGGAGGCATTGGTTCACCTATCTAAACGACAAGGGCAGTTGGAAACAAGAGAAGAATTTGGTAAACCGCAGTGAGTAGGGTGCTTGTGGAGGTGGGGGTCTGAGGAGGTTTAAGGGTGAAGGAATTTATTTTGAGTGAAGATGATTGATTTTGTGATAAATGTTTGTTTTGTGTTTTGATTTCTCTAATAAAAAAAGGAGAAAAGTTTTTGTGAGTGTTGTGATGGTATTGGGGGTGGTGGTAGTATTTTTGTTTGGCTTTTTGGTAGCTCTATTTATGTAAAGGAGTGAAAAATTATGTGAATTTCTAAAGGAAGAAAGAAGAAGTTTTGTTTCATTGTCTACTACTACTACTACTGGAACAGATACGGAGTGCGCGGGTGTATAGGGCTGCTTAGCCTTTGCTATTTAATATTTCTTGGTGAGTGGAAATACCAGTGGATGTGAGGAATGGTTGGGATGTGTTGTTTTCTGTAAACTGAAAAGGTGATTAGATTGGAAAATAATGCCAACGTTAATAAATATCAAAAGGAAGATTGGAGGCCGGTGTCAAATTTTCCAAAGTCACTTAATGTGAAATCTCGATGGAGGGAGTAGAGATTGATGAAAATCTAGTAAATTATTGTAATTTTTTTTGTTTGGGTAAGCGACAAACACATCATCGGCACGTAGCGTAGCCAGTGGATGAAGGAGGCTATGGGGTGAATGGTACTGATGTAGTTGTTTCCAATAATCCAATGCATTAAAGTACCGTTGCCAGAGTTGAGGAGGGTGGAAGCCCATTGATAGCCTGATGTTTGGTTTGTAATCAATGCTATCTGTCTACGAAGCTGAAAATAATTGGTGAGGTCGAGGGGAACTAGGTACAGATGATGTTCTACTTATGGAAATTGAAAATATCACAACTTGAAGCCTAAATAGTTTAGAGAAACAGCTCCATGGTGTACTTCGTCATCCACTCTATTTCGAGTTAGAGCAATTTGAGTACAAATTCATACATTATGAAATTTTCCATGAAAAAATCCTACCGATACGGACTGTTCTTTCGGCATTGAGAGAAGGTAGCGGAGGGGATCATTTTGCTTTTCTATAGAACCTAGGAACAAGTGTGAACACAGAAAAATCAAGACAAATCAGCGAAATACTTAATCTAGACATGAATGAAAGGATTTTTGCTCAATATTTACTAATACAAAATAATAGAGACAAACCCCCGAAATTTGATGTTACAAGCGGACAAGCTCTCAGTTTCATTACAAAAAAGAATAAAAACATTGTCATAACTAGAGCGAATAGGGCAAATTAACATTGTTAATTCGCTAAACACATCAAGACTAGCATCAATAAATGTCAAGCGGCTTTACTCATGATCCCACACCTATACTCCCCTAACAAAGACCCCCTAAAAAATTCTTTTGATAACTATAATAGTAAGCTAAAACCGCCGTTAAACACGATCACAAAGACTACCGAAATTGCACACTTAACAACAAAGCTCATATGACCAATTATCCAAATTCTACGGCATTCCCAAACTTCACAAACAAAATATCCCCCCGTCCGCCCCATAATCCCTCATACACTTGAACAAGTATAAAGTATCCGCTTAGTTTTTTCCAACTCCAATAGCACTGTTAGCATTTCAGAACAGATCACCTCGAAACCCTCTGGTCTTTGTTATACAAAAATTCATCATCTCCATAGCAGAACATTCGCGTTCTAAACTTCTAATTAAAATGCAATTATTCACTTCAGTCCCGGTGTAACATACACTTACGATCTCTTAGAAACCCAATATAACCAACCATTAACATTAACTTTCTTATCCATTTCCTTTGATCAAAAACCTCATTTTACTAACCTCGCTCACAATTTTTTCATCTTCGATAATAAATATACAAACAAACATCAGCTTATCAAATGGCTTTCACCCCTCTCAACATCTCTGGCAAAATACTAATGCATGGGAGAGTATTGGACAGCAAACTATCACATACCATTTCACCCAAGTCCCCCTTCCGCCCCCACCCGCGCCACCCCCCCCCGTCCTCGATCCACAACCGTGGCTACTGCGCTACGTGGATGACTGTGTTTGTCGCCTTTACCCAACAAAAAATGCAATAATTTACTAGATTTTCATCCAATTCATTGCCTTACATCGCCTCCATACAATTTTAAACATATGAACTTTCGGAAAAATCGACACCCTCCCGCGCTTAGATACTTTTATTAACTTGCAAAATTCCAATCATATCACCTTTTCATTTACAGAAAACAAAGCATCCAACCCATCCTAAAATCCACTGTATTCCCTCAAAAAGATAATAAAAATTTAGCAACGCTAAACAGCCGTCCACACCCGCGCACCCTACTCGTTCCCTAATCATCTAGACAAAACAAAACTCCATTTTCTACCTTCACAATGATAAATTATCCCCCCCATAAAGTACATCCAAAATAGAGCCTACCAAGAGAAGCCCCAACAAGAAATACGGGGTTTTGCGACAGTGGTGGATACCAGTAGCGAGTCGAACGACCGAACGGACAGAGGTTAGACGAGCACAGACGAGCTTGGTAGCAGACTGAGGGCGACGACGGTGCTGAGAAAATGCTAGCTGGATGGTAAGTCAAGCGCAGTCGCGCGAGCCGTGGTCGGATTGCATGTTCAGGGTGATAGATAAGTAAGCTCGGATGTAGGGATAGTGAGCTACGGAGGGACGGGGGTTGTGTGTGTTGCGGTTTTGTTAGTGCCTCGTAAAAAGTGAGAGTTTATGCGCATGACAGGCGTCAGGCTTGGGTTTTAAACGGGGCTCGTAGTTGTAGTGCTATTGCCCACACTGTGCCTGTAAATTGGAGACTAATCCACTCGCTGTCCCATCGGAAGAATGCAGTCCATGCTGCGTAGCAGCAGGAAAAATGTGCATAAAACACGAAAACACGCTCGCAGCGATGTAGGAAGACAGCTTCTAGGACCACCCAGAATGAGGGTATATTACTATTAGCGCTCGTAATCTCGAAAAGAGTTGACGAGATCATTACGGATTGCTATGATTGTGCGCACCCTGGGAAACCCTAAGGTCTGCATCTAATCTGGCTCAAGACTCAAGTTCGATCTCTCTAACAATGGTAGAGTGTGGTAACTCAAGCACCAAGAAATGGAGGGAAGGATTTACTGTAACTGGTGCGGCAGACGAGAGGTGCTTAAACGAAATAATAGGCACCCGCACTGGTGCCGGCAGCTCGCCGTTTCGCGGCGCAAACCTCAGTCTAGAATAACCTTGCCTGGGCAGCGCTTTTCCGTCTACCGTACAGCATCTCAGATCTAGCCCCGCTTATCGACATTGCTATACTAGAGTTGGCGTTTAAGGATCACTTTATTTTTTTTTTCTTTTTTCTTTTTTTTTTTTTGTTTATTTTTTTTTTTCTTTTTCGTTGTCCTCTTATCACTTTGGCTTGTTGTTTGCTTTGCCGTCTGTGGCCTGCGGTGGGGTGGGCGGCGCTGTAGTTGTTTACCGCGTGTTTTTCACCCTTCTTGTTTTTTTTTTTTTTGTGCTTTTACTTGCTCCGTTCTTTGTTTTGCCGGGGGCGTTGCTGGCCGCCCTGGCACTTTGTGGCGCTTCGGCTCCGGGTGTGTACCGGTCGGCGGTCGGGCTTACGCCTTTGGGGCGCCTCTGGCCTTTCATTTTTTATTTTTTCTCCTTTCTTCTTTCTTCGTTGTTCAATTTTTCTCTTTCTTATTATTCTCTCTTCTTTTTTCTTTATTATTTCTTTACCTATCCACTATTTATCATTATTAGTAATCTTCCTCCTATCCCCCCAGGGGATTCACCTTTCTTATTAACCTTCAGTCGGTTTGTTTGCGCTTTCGTGTCTTGCTTAGTGATCATTTCTCTTACACCACTCTCTCCGTCAGTCATTCTTATCAAGTAGCCTCGACCCTTTTACCGTTTTTTTTAACGGGTTCCGCCTTTAAGTTTTTACCATCCTTTTTTTTTTTTCTTTTGCTCACAGGTCGCTCTTTATTTATTCGCCACCTTAAAGGAACATTGTATCGTATAATTGGATTTGGGAAGGCGAAATTTTTATTATTAACATAACAAAAATATTTGGATATTTAATTCCTGTTTTTTAGTAGTTTAAATATCTGTGTCTTTAAAATAAAAGTAATAGTAATATTACTTATCTATATATAGACTATATATACTATTATATATATTAATAATATTATATAGTTTAAATTAAAATACTGTCCGTATAATTTGTTGGGTTTAGTGACTAGTGGTATATATTATTTATATTATATTTCACTCTTTACATTCTTGATAAGTTTATGTGTTTATAAAATTATGTTTATTGGAATTTTTTTTTTTTTTATAATGCAATTTATATATTAATCGTAGTTGGAGGTATGTAAAATTGACTGTTCTGCGATGCGTGGAGAGGTGGGAACGGTCTGATTAAAGAGGATGAGGATGGCGAATTGCTGGATTTAAGTAGATGAGGATGGGGATGTTTATTTTTGAAGTTGATTAAAAAATTATATAATTATATCTCTTATATAATTATATACATATAGTTAGTATATTTTAATATATATATTATAATACTTGAGTTAATATCTTATTTATAGCTATATTACTTTATATAGTATATGATATATATTTTCAGTATATATATATTTTTTTATATATGAGATATTGTGTTGACCGTTTTTCTATGTAGTTTCTTCCGTTCTAGTTTAGGTTGTATTTATTTCTAATATGTCTATTTTTCTTCATTCTTTTTTATGATTCTTACTTCCTTATGTCCTTATTATTATATGTTGTTGTACCTTACATAGTTTTTTGTGTTTATTTTTATTTTGTTGCTCGTTCAAGTGATTTCCCCGATTGATTATTTCAAAAATTTAAGAATTTTTATAACTGTACTTTTATAGTTCATATTAAAATTTATTCCTCTTCGTATAACCCTATTAATTTATTAATCTTTTTATTCTTTATATTCTTTATCTGGAAAGAAAATGATTGTGTATTAATATCTTTCTGTTCTTTTTCCGTGCCTATATTTATTTTCTTGATCATCCTTTCCCTCAGTCGTTGTTATATAAAATTGATTACATATTTCATTGTCAAATTCTTTTGTTATATTGCTATGATGCTCTTGTGTCCACAGGAGAACCTATTAATCGGATTTTCATATATTTTCTATAGCTAGAATATCTTGATAAGCAAAGTTATTTAGTTGTGTTTTTAATTGCTGTATGATTATAAGCTTCTTTATGGTGACTTATCTTGTTTTTACTTTCAATTTTTCAAATGTTTGTCAGTTATTTCTTCCTATACCTTTATTATGTTGTCCCTTAAGACGATTCAAGCAATCACTGATTGCTTGCTTATCGTGATGTTAACCATCTTGTGTGCTTTTTTCGATTCTTATTACTTTTCTAATGTAGTACCTTTATAATTAATAGCCGCTTGTGTCTTCGATAATCATCAAAAGTCATACTTATATAATATATTGATAGCTCGTTGTTTTGTTCATTTTGTTCATTTTTATTTTCCAATGTGTCATTTTTTAAATTATTATCTTTTTATTTTTTCCTATATTGTTTGGTGCATTATTATTTCTTTCTTGAATTTTTACCTGAAAAAACGAGTAAGTTGATTCTTGTGTTGTGTGAATGCATTCAGCCTCCCATTCATGATCTATTAGTTATTTTTTTCTATTTTCCCTTTCCTTCTCTAATTGAATTTCTCTGTGCCGATTTTAATTCTTCATATAATTATTTGGCTTAGAATTATATCATTATTGTCCTCTCTAAAATAATACAATTATATACATTTATTTCTACATTATTTTGGATCTTGTGATTAATTATTATATTTAAATTGTGAGAAACTTCGGTCCTACAACATAAGTGTATCACCTGGGATGCACATTTCTTCCTAGTTGTTTTTACAGACAATATGATAGATGGTCAGGGTCGTATATTTTGTACATGCTTATTATTTTAAAAATTCCTTCATTGATAGATACCAGGCCACTGCTGCATATTTCGTAATATGCTGTTTTTTCTAATTTCCTCTATATTTATTGATATCGGGATGTGATTGAGTTTTTTAAAGATTCTTTTCAATTTCCTCCTATTGTAGAGATCTGTTTTTACACTAGGTTTAACTTGACCATTTAAGCTGAGTAATATTATAAATATTATGTACGGGGTAGTAGGGCTTAGTGCCATATAGTTTTTCTTAGTGATTTATTTTTTTTTGTTAGTGGGTAAAGTATTGGCATCATTCAAGATTTGGCTACATTTAATTATATAATCGATTTTATTTAAAATTACGATGTTATTACCCTGGTCGCTACGGGTAATAACAATTTCATTATTCTTTTGTAAACTGAATAGAGCCTTATAGAAAATGGAGGGTAATTTTTCATTATGTGCATAGGCAATTAAATTATTTAATAACATCCTCCTTAGATATCAATATTAAATTCCTTATCGCTATTGGATTTCACCCAATATTCAAAATCACTGTAGAATTGAAGGTAACTTTCTTTTTTCTCTAGAGCTAGAGGCAAGCCGTAACCAAGGAGAACTTTCTATTCAAATTTTAAACTGTAATTTGACATATTTTTAATGGTGTCCGGAGAAGACGATGTACACCACAAACTATTTTTAAAGATGAGATCGAATTTGTATTTTAGTTTATGTTTTTGGTTCGCCATGATTTTATCCTTCAATTTATGTGCTGTATCTAGTAGAGGCGTAAAGAGAGAAACGTCATTCGGAAATTTAGTAAACCATTCTCGTTGGGAAAGCTTAAAAAAGTGATGACATCTTCGGAAGGCAGACTTAATTTCAGCTTTAACTATTTCAATTTTATTTTTTAGTATAGCTTTGTGAATTTCTGAGAACGGAGAAAATTTTTTTTCTGTGAAATAAGCAGGAATAAGGGTTTTAGGAATAATTTGGCTAGCGAGACAATCTTTCAAAAACTTCAGTTGATGCTTTTTTTTTCTATTGGCATGGATCATTTTATTTCGGTATGCATAGAATTTTTTTCAAGGGGGTACGTTAGCACAACGCCAATGTTATCGGGTACCATATTTTATATAGATAGTTCACTATTTGAAAGTATGAATGATATTATAGTATTTTTTTTAACCTGGGCGTATATATGTTAATTAAAAAGTTACAAAAATTATTACCCTTTAATTAAGGGGAGACTTCATAACTTGACCCCCTACTTTTTCAAGGTAAAATCAAAATTTTCACATTTTTTTTATTATCTGAATTAGTAGAAAAATTCCTCCTGAACATCATGGTGTAATTATATTTTTAAAATTCTAAATGGTTTTTTCGATACAGAAATTTATTTAGAGAGGTGTCGAACTAAAATTTAAATTCCAGTCAAAATTGCAATTCATTTTTTATCAAAATTTTTATTTATAATTATAAATTTTTTTTCATACTCTCAACCACTGACCCATTCTTCGGATTTTACTCAGTCAAATGAATAGAGGCGAAGTCGGAACCGGAGCCGGATCAGGAGCCGGAGCCGAAGCCGGAGCCGTATCCTGGAAGCCTGTTATAGAAATAATTTTTAGATGAAAATTTATTGGCAGAAGACGTGCTGAACAATTTTCAAATAGTGCAGAATCCTTAGTGGGATCCGGATCCGGAGTCTGAGCCAGAGTCGAAGTCGGAGCCGGAGCCGGAGTCGGAGCCGGAGCCGGAGTATGAATTTTTTTCGAAGAAAATTTTTTAGATGAAAATTTATTGCCAGAAGACGTGTAGAACAATTTTCAAATAGTGCAGAAACCTTAGAGCTGCACTGTCTCTCATAGTATGATTTTCTTTCGAAAAATATTTTTTTAAGTGAAAAATTTATTGCCAGAAGAAGTGTTGAACAATTTTTCAAATAGTGCAGAAACCTTAGTTGGATCCGGATCCGGATCCGGAGCCGGATTTAGAGCCGGATACTGGGTATAAATTTTTTTTGAAGAAAATTTTTTTTACATGAAAAATTTGTTGCCCGAAGACGTGCTGGACAATTTTCAAATAGTGCATAATCCTTAGTCGGATCCGGAGTCGGATCCGGAGTCTAAGTTGGAGACGAAGTCAGAACCGGTGCCATAGTATGTTTTTTTTCGAAAAATATTTTTTTAGATGAAAAATTTATTGCCAGAAGATGTGCTGAACAATTTTCAAAGAGTGCAGAAACCTTAGTCAGATACGGAGTCGAAGATGAAGTCAGAGCCGGAGCCGAAGCCTGGGTATGAATTTATTTAAAAAAAAAATTTTAGTTGAAAAATTTAATGCCAGAAGAAGTACTGAACAATTTTCAAATAGTGCAGAAACCTTAGTTGGATCCGGATCCGAAGCCGGAATAGGAGCCGGATTCTGGTTTCAAATTTTTTTCAAGAAAAATATTTTTAGGTGAAAATTTGTTGCCAGAAGACGTGTTGAACAATATTCAAATAGTGCAGAATCCTTAGTCGGATTCGGATCCGGAGTCGGAGCCGGAGTTTAAGTTGGAGGCGGAGTCAGAACCGGTGCCATAGTATGAATTTTTTTCGAAAAAATATTTTTTTAGATATAAAATTTATTGCCAGAAGATGTGTTGAACAGTTTTCAAATAGTGCAGAAACCTTAGTCAGATCCGGAGTCGAAGATGAAGTCCGAGCCTTAGCCGGAGCCTGTGCATGAATTTTTTTCAAAAATATTTTTTTAGGTGAAAAATTTAATGTAAGAAGACGTGCTGAACAATTTTAAAATAGTGCAGAAACCTTAGTTGGATCCGGATCCGGATCCGGATCCGGAGCCGGATTCGGAGCCGGATTCTGGCTTTAAATTTTTTTCAAGATTTTTTTTTTTTTTAGGTGAAAATTTGTTGCCAGAAGACGTATTGAACAATTTTCAAATAGTGCAGAATCCTTCCTTAGTCGGATCCGGAGTCGGAGTCGGAGTTGGAGTCGAAGTCGGAGCCAGAGTTAAAGCCACACCAGCTGTCATAGTATGATTTTCTTTCGAAAAAATATTTTTTTAAGTGAAAAATATATTGCCAGAAGAAGTGCTGAACAATTTTTAAATAGTGCAGAAACCTTAGTTGAATCTGGATCCGGATCCGGATCCGGAGCCGAATTTGGAGCCGGATTCTGGCTATAAACTTTTTTCAAGAAAAAATTTTTAGATGAAAAATTTGTTGCCCGAAAACGTGCTGAACAATTTTCAAATGGTGCAGAATCCTTAGTAGTATTCGGATCCGGAGTCGGAGCCGGAGTCGAAGTTGGAAGCGGAGTTCGGTGCCATGATATGATTTATTTTCGAAAAATATTATTTTAGATGAAAAATTTATTGCCAGAAGATGTGCTGAACAATTTTCAAATAGTGCAGAAACCTTAGTCAGATCTAGATCCGGATTCGGAGCCGGATCTTGTGTTTAAATTTTTTTCATGAAATAAATTTCTTAGATGAAAAATTTATTGCCAGAAGACGCTGAACAATTTTCAAATAGTGCAGAATTCTTAGTCGGATCCGGATTCGGAGTTTCAGCCGGAGTCGTAGCTGGAGTC
>JABUQX010024382.1:0-33058 GCA_015478945.1 Trachelipus rathkii
ATATTAGTTAGGGTTTTATTTTTTTTTTTATTATTTTTTTTTTTTTTTTTTTTACTTCTTCACAGTTTATTGTTTGATTACCTTTCTTATTTTATATTTTCACATTATTTAATTCTTACTTAAACATATCAGATATCTCCACTATTGGGTGATACTCTATATAAAACAGTGTCTAAGTCTAACTGTTTTCAATCGAACTGTGTATAACCAATTAAACTTTCTACTCTAATGTGTTATAACTAG
Organism: Trachelipus rathkii; assembly: GCA_015478945.1. Classification (NCBI taxonomy): domain Eukaryota; kingdom Metazoa; phylum Arthropoda; class Malacostraca; order Isopoda; family Trachelipodidae; genus Trachelipus; species Trachelipus rathkii. Next base: position 244 of record JABUQX010024382.1, read on the forward strand.
CGTATGAATGTGAACTAAGCAAATATAAACATATCATAAACTAAATGCAGACGGATAATATAATTTATTATATTATCACAGCTTTGAACATATCCTTAACATTCTATATAAGTAGGAAAAAGTTATCATAACAGGTCAGTTCACTCCTTACCTTACTACTACTACTACCCATACTACTACTACATATATATATATATTACAACTGTTAGTCGAACTCCTGAAACCCATATGTCTCTTCACCTAAAAGACACCGCAGATAAATAACCGCTTAAATTGAAGTTCACATTTGGAAATATTTCCCTCTTAAGCTTCTTCTACTTATTCTTTCAGCGATACGAGTTAATATCAGTTTTAATCTATTTTACTCCTTCCATGTTTTCTATTGCAAAACAGTTTATGCAAAAGTATAATGATAAGTTTATGTATAAAATGTATAAAATGTATAAATACGACTGCTAATACGTCCTGAATGATGCTGATTCGTTAAGAATGGTAAAACTCGTAACTTTCTACATTGTCAATTCTTCAAATATGATATCAGAAACTTGAACAATATATTTTCAATATATTATATATTATATATATATATATTATATATATATATATATATATATATATATATATTACGTTATATATATATATATTATTTTTAAAAATATTACTATATATATATATACTGTAGTGTTGGTTTATAATAATGCAAGGATGATGAATATAAATCATAGATATTATATAATCTGAAATAGAACATTATATTGTTTATATATATTTATATATATATATATATATTATATATATATATATAATATATTTGGTATTGGTTTAAAAAATTTTTTTGATAAGAAAATATATATACTATAGTATATATATAATATATATTATATATATATATATGTATATATATTATATATATGATAATATATATATATATATATATATATATATATATATTACCCCTTATAATATCAAACTTTTTCAGTAATCTACTATAGCGAGATGCGCATGCGTCTGGATTTGGTGATAAGGTCGACCCAAAACTAAAGTCATCTTTTCTTTTTCTTCTTTTCTGCCTTTTCACCTTCTTTTTACTCTTCTTATTCCTCTTCTTTTTCTTCTTTTCTACCTTTTCACCTTCTTTTTAACTCTCCTTCTTTTTTTTCTAACTTTTCCCCGCATCCAGTTAAAGATTGGGTAAAACTGGAAAATGTGTCATTATACTATTAATATTTTATATATATATTATAATTATATATGTATATATAATATATATATATATATATAATTTAATATTGTATATTATTTTGTTATCTTTTAGCTTAATGTATTCAGTAATAAATTTTTATATATTTTGTATATATTCATGATATCTATATAATATATATATATATATATTATTATTAGTATTATATATATAGTAATAATATACTATAATATATATATATATCTATTATTAATATACTATTTATAAAATAGATAATCAGACGACTATATTTATATCTAATTGACATTATAATATTCATTAATATGACTCGTCAATCACTAAGGTAATCAGGTATTCCGGTATATCATTTATATCTACATATTATATATATATATACCTATATATATAATTATTCTATTATATTTTCAATGCAGGTTCTTATATATACTATATACAATTCCTACTATTGCTTAAACTATACCCTAACACTATTTCCTTTCTTAATTTATAATAATATATTATTGCAAATGATATATATGTCACTAATATTATTTCTTTGATCTATTCTAGTTAATATTATATAAATATATTTACTCATATATATAAATTATCACTTCTTATATTACTACTACTATATTTACCTTATGACTTGGTTATTTCGGTTCGGATCGATGACCACAATCAATGATGCATGTATTGCAGATGTACACTTATGTTTATATTCACGGGTAAAACTCATGACACATATTGATATTCACTCTAATTAATAAATAATTAGCGATCTGTTTATACAGACGTATTAAAGGCGCTAATTTACCCTAATTAGGGTTCGCGCCAGCGGGGTAGCTTGTGGGGTTTGTTGCTTCTTCCTCTCCTCCACTTGGCTGTTCATATCGGCTCTATGTGGTTTTTAGCTTATGACATTAAAGTTATTCGTCTTCCATGAATTATATATATCATTTTTCATGTATATACCTACTTAATATTATTATATGGTTATTTTTTTTCTATATTTCTATTTTATAATTTATACTTTTAAATATTATTGTAATTGGATACATTATATCTATCTATATATACTATTATTAGCTATATCTATTTATCTTCTTTTCTTATATCAGATCACCCATTATGGCTTTCTCTTTATACTATTCTTATCTTATTCTTTCACTATTCTCTTTCTTCTTATTTACTTCTGTCTTCCCTCTATTATATTCAAAATCCATTAGACACTATATATATGTTTATATATTATATATACTATCTTTCTTGATTAACCATCTTATTATTATTATTATTATTATTATTATTTTAATGTATATTTAATTATTATTATATTATTTTATTATTATTGTATATCATTATTTTTACTTAATTTATGTCTTTATCTACTTATTTATTATTTATTATTATATTAGTTGTGTTATTATTATATTATTTATTGATTATTATTATTAATCTAAAATTTATTAGTATTTATTATAATATTTATTTTTATTAGACGTCGACAAAATCCTATTTGGTTATTTAAACATTTATCAAATCCAATCTCATCGTAATGGTCTCCGTTAGCAAGACAGGCGGATTAAAGTGTAAAGGTCTTGACTAAAGTGGTCGATGATCGTTTCTCGGTGCCTTGACAAGGCTACACCTTTCGTATTCGATGCAATATGATAATTTTCTGTAATGACTTTCGACGCGAGCGAAGCGCGCACACGTCACTAAGATTAGTATTTCTCGAGCTGGGCGAGCTAGGCACAGTGGGCGGTCGAGCGACGGTTCAATTTCCCTGTGAGCCTAACGGGCGCGGTTCCCAGCAAAATGGGACACCAGGGAATGCGCGGGAACCCCAGAAACATTAAGTCGTTCATACACTATAAGTAACTTTCCAAGTGTAACTTAATCTACATTCGCAAGTGTACTTAATCCACTTATCCAAAAAGTGTACTTAACGTCACATTTAGTGTGCGGCTTGGGTTTTTAGTAAACTACAGCGATTTGTACATAACCTTAGTGTAAGTATAAATAGGTTTCTATCTAGCTTTTTTTTCCTTCTTTACAATAATTACTGAAGCATCCCAGCTCATTTAAGTGCATCATGTTAAGTAATATAGCTCATATAAGTAGCTCATCGTTAAGTAAAGTACGCTAATGTGCGCGGCTTACGTACCGCCACACATTGGATTAAGTAAAGGGGAACATAGGGGGTAGGTTGGAAAAAACACATTAATATCCATGTGATATCACAATTGCTCTGCCGCGCATATGTGCTCAGCGGTCAACAGTTACATGGTAATATTCAAATTTAGTAAATTATTGGGTTTCCGGGGGGAGCCGACACAGGTAATTAACGGACGTACATGATAATTGTAACACCTTAAAAGTTATAGCTTCTCAGCAGCGGGGAGACCGCCGAATAAAACGCTCACCGTCTTTACCTGAGTACAGGGGGTGCTACCCCCCCCCCCCGCCAGATTCCTCTGTACTTTCTCTTGTGTAATCTTTGTCAATTGTAGCTGATTCTGATACTCTAACATCTAATACTAGTCCCACTAAATTAGTGCGGTCGTTGGTCTTTACGAAGTCAACTCCGTTTGGGCTGCAGCGCTTGTACAGAAAGCACAGCAATTCAATTCGTGTATTTTAATTCCTTGATCTAGGTCTATTCTCCGTAGATAACTTCGCATGACATCGTTCTCTTTTATATGTAGTCATCTATCCACTGATTAGTGTCTTATTTAACTCATCTACTAATATCGATTGGCTCTGATTCAGTTTATCTTTTGCTTCTCTTTCTCTGCAGTCCATCCTTAATCCGACATTGTGTTCACACTCCACCTTTCCTTGTATCTTACCTGCATATATTGTTTTGATGTTTTATAAACCTTTCACTGTACGCTTTGCTAATTTTATCTAATATATAATCTATTTTATTTTCTTATATATGTCTTTATTTATTTATCTCTTCATTATCTATTTTTTTAGATTACTTACTATATTCCTATGCTATTACATTTATTCCTGCTTTAATATTTTTACCTGTATGTTTCTTAATTATATTATATATATCTCATATTTTATTATATATACATATTATATTATATATTTTCTTATATTCATTATATTTTTTTTTTCTAATAAAATTTTTGTTGTTTCTAGTAAGAGACTGAGTTGGTTTCTCTTCTCTCTCTTTCTCGTAAAAGTTGTTACTAGTAGGTCATTATGGTGCCACCCTCTCACCTGTTTAATAATATCTAATGCTATCCCAATTCCATATACAATATTCTCCGATTGCATGGAATTCGGCATTTTTGTTTTTTTTTAAGATATTTGAAATTAATTATTGCTATTTCTACTATAACGTATTACTACTCGCTTATAATTATAATTGTCTAGACAAAGTTGCTCGTATGAGATAAGGAGTAAAGAAAGTTGAGAAGGAGGGAGACAGATTCATGCACCGTCAGAGCGGCGAGATTGCACTAGTCACTTATTAAGAAAATAATATTACCAGTATTATTGATAGTAGTGTTTGTGTTATTTTTAATTAGTAATTATATATATTATAATATTATATATTTAATTTGTTATTTTATACTTTATATATATTTTATATATATAATTTATAATATAAATACTAATATTTAAATATTTTTATAGTATATATTTATATTTATATCTATATTATTATATTATATGTTATATGTTATATTATTTAATTATTATTGAATAGGGGCGGGGAGTATGAGGTAGTGATTTAGGGTAGGGTTAGTGAGGGTTATTTTATCGTATATTTCATGAGTGGTTCTATTGTGAGGGTATATTATTATTTATATATATTATTAGGGAGTAATCATTAATAGTATAGGTTTTGTATATACTGCTTATTCTATAGTATATTGATAGGTGATATGTGTACTACTGGTATTGTGCATAATTTTTTCAGAATTTCATCTTTCGAAAAGTATTGTACACTTAGTACAGTAAAAATCCAATTACTATTTTGGATATCCTTAGAGTTATCTCATTAATGCTTTTACCTTCAGTTAATTTGATTAATAATTCAAAAATTCTCGAAAATGTACGTTCCTACTATTGACGAAAACTAATTACATATACTTGGTAATACATTTTCTCAGCTGTTATACAACTTATTTTATATGATTATGTCTGTTTTATGATTTTTTTAAAACTCGAATCTTTAGATGTATGAACTCGATGATATTCAGTGTGATTTTGTTTGGTGTCGGGTTCCTGTATGTTTCATTAGTTCAGGTCGCTTCTAGGTGGTTATAGCTAGTACGGCGGGGGACTTCGTTCCCCCTCTGTTCCTCATTACTCATTACTCGGCTCGTTAGCCCACCTAGTGATAATTATGTTTTATCCTATGTAACTTTCTTAATTTTTATGGGGGCTCCAGGGTGTTTGTTAGTTCTTAAATCCAATAAACGAACTTTTAACATATTATATAGCTATTGTACGTCTGATTCCAAAATATGTAATTTGTTTTTCTGTAAGTCTCGTATTATCTGATTTTTCGATTGATTTTTTTTTTTTTTACATTGATGGTATATTCTATATAAGCTTTATTATTCCGCTGATTCCAAAATATGTTTAATTTGGTTTCTTATTCTGTAAGTGTCATTCCTTTTTTCGTAGTATTAATTCTTTATAACGATTCACGTTCATAGTAATTTGATCTATTGATATTATAATTTATATTTATTATTATAATATATATTTATAGTTATATTTGCATTTATCTGTATTATATAGCTTACCTAGTATGATGAGATTCTGTTCATGTTATTACTATGTAGTAGTAAGTTAGAGTTTTCGAGATTAAAAGAGTGATGAAGGATAAATTTATCGGCATAATAGTAAATAGATGAAGAGTTAGTTAGAATGTAGTACACATTATAGGCTTGAATAGATAATAAGAAAAAATGAATAAGTATAAAGATAATGAAAAGATAAAGAAGAATGAGAGATTTGTACATGGAATAGTAAATAGTGAATTAGGTGAATATTTGAGTAGAAGATTCTGTATTGCGAACATATCTTTGGGAAATTTGGTGAGATATAAATGTAAGTTATTATATCACTTATATAAGATATGTAAAATTTACAGACTATAAAAATAGTTATAATTTCATTCAATCCATTCGGATCTCAATTCTAACTATCTTTCTAATCCCAATTAAGATGATTTAACCACAATAAATTTTCACGTCAAATACGATGGGTTAGTAGTCTATTTGTTAACTGATATTCAACACTACATGGGTAAAGGTCATAACATTTCCGATAACGTGTGCTCTTCTGTTTTCTCCGCGTGGCTAAATGCGAATTTTCGCGTGACGTGAGCATGTCCATGAGATGTGGCATTGTTATTCGTATATGTTAAGTGGTAAGTGTGAGGAGAGGTCTAAGTTATTAATATGTAATTATCTGTGATTTGAGAATATTATATCAGCTGCAATAAGGTGTGTCAGATGTATCATGTTTATTAATTGAATAGATATATTTGACAGGTGAATAAACCATATTTCAGATTAATTTAATTTGTAAAGTTGAATTAAGTGATGGTTTCTTTATTATATGGTTGTACAATGATTCTTTAGTTTTAATTATTATTCCAATTGTAACCCTTGTATATCTATTTTAATTAAATATTACATAATATATTATATATTTTGTACATATTTTTTTTGGGCATTATTTAATTTTGTTTCTATGTTTTTGAATTTTTATGTATCTTCCTTGTAAATATAAATTTATTTAAGGATAGGTTTAAAAAGATTAATACTATAAAAATCTGTACTTAGTTTGTTTTTTTTTAATTTGATATATTACATATTATTTTAGTGCTTCACATTTTTTTAATTGATAATCATAGAAGAAATTTCCTACAGACATTTCTACGTTTATATCTCTTCTAATAATTCCTCATGTTTATTTGTTTGTTAGATTTGAGCTTATTCACAATTTGTCTTCTCGCTAATTATTCTCTATACTCTACATTTGTATGGGTAATTTTATTTAATCTGTCTAACTATTAAATAATTACTTTTAACTAGTGAAAATTCTTATTTAAACTTTAGCTCAACAACTTAAACCAGAGTTGTAAAGTTCGGTTATCAAAAATCTGCAAGTCTGACACCGCTCAGATTTCGTATATCTAGTTTTTTTTATGTTATAGAGTATTTTTCTTATTATTTCTATACCTAAACTTGGTGCATTTTCAGCTAAGCTGAATTATGCCTGTCAGTTTTTAGTTCCTGGTTTGTTTAAGTGGCCCGGAAGTCAGGTAATGAGGTCATTGTTGGCTTTATATGTACAGTGTTCTCTCGTTTACTTTGCTCTGGGTGTGTATTTAATTACGTATTTTCTGCGTGATTGTATGTAGTATTTTTAGCTTTTATTGACTATATACGTAGGTGATCCTTATGTATTTGATCTAGGTGTGAATTATACGGTACTGTATTTACATGATGTTTTTTTTTAGGTCTTATTCACTCTTAGGATTTATTACATATTTATTTATATTTATTTTTTATATTTGGTGATATATATTATTAAGGTTAAATTAATATATATATTAGATAATCTCAATATATATATTGTATATTAATTTTATGTATGTAAATCTATTATAAGTTTATCTAATAATATTAAAGAAAGTTATCTTAATCTAGTTACCCGCATCATATCTCATAAACTAAGATAGGTAATTAACATGAATTATAATATATTTTATTATAATAATATATATATATATGATTTTAGAAAACTGAATACACATATATATGGTAAATTACAGTCATGTGTTAATATTGAAATTTGTATCGTAATAATATATTTATGGAATAATAATGACAAATAAATATAATAAAATTATTTTTTATTTTAATTTTTAATAATTTTAGGTAAGTATGTTAAATATAATCTCCGTATCTCCATACATTTTTAATGTCGCTTCAATATATTATATATTTTATTTATATATATTGGGTTATTCACTATTTTAGAATTATTTATATAACTTTAATATAGTAGACTATAGTATATATAGTTTTTATTATTAAATATGTAGTAATATTTATTATAGGTCTAATAATAAAGAATGCGGTGGTGTGTTGTGGTGTGGTTTGGAGAGGAGAGAGGAGAGAGAGAGTATTATGTATGTGTAGTGATAAAGAAGATGAAAGAGAGAGAGAGAGAGAGAGAGATGAGAGATTTGATAATTAGAATGAACAAATATTCAATAGATAGGCTCTGAAGAACATTACACTCGAGAGATTTTATTCTTCCCCTGAGCGTAATTTATGGTACATTTTTTTATATTTTTGGATCTTTATTTTATCCAACTTTTTGCGGCAATGGACTTGTCTAATATAAGAAAAATAAAAAATTCCAAACAAGTGAATATCGAATATGGATTAGACATCTAGTGCATGCCGTGGATGATAATTAGTTTGTTCTAGAATGTACACAATGCCATACTACCTAATTGTATATTAATTATATAGGGTGTTGTTTTTTTAGCAGGACCCATCGGTGAGCACACCGACAAAAACACACGGTGGGCCACACCAACAAGAGGGGGGACAGCCGGTCCCACACCCTCACACAACACCACCACCACAACCGGCACTGCAACCACACACATTATATATATATACTTATACGTATATACGTATATATATGTATATAGTATATAGTATACTATATAATATATGATATTATACAATATATATATATAGTATATATATTATTTATAATGTCTGTTCGTACAGCCCCAAATTACAAATACGGCGAGGACTTAATTAGTATGATGAAATCCCTCATTGGACTCGGGATTTTGGCAGAAAATCATAATATAGCGGATTTATATAAAACAATAAATTATTATCATTTTTAATGGCATAGTATTCTTATTATGGTTATCTATTGTGAATACTCTATAATGGGGTATTGCCTAATTTAGTATTATGAATAATTATTATTAATAATATATAATTAATATATATTAATAAATAAATATTTTATCCTATTTTTTTTTATTCATTATTATTTTGTACAAATTTCATATTTTCATATATCTATGTATTATTTTCTATTATATATTATGATTATTATTATTAATTAATTATTTTTTTATTATTTTAATATTAGCTATTTTATTCTTTTTTATTGTATCTTATTATATTAATTATTAATTATTTATTCATTATTATTATTATTAATATTATTATTATTTATTATTATTATTATTATTATTATTATTAATCTTATTACTTTTATTAATCTTATTTTAATTTCTAGAAGTTACCAGATAGTTTAGGAAGAATTGCCGAGAAGAAAAGAAAATAAGGTAAATTATATATCAAAATAAATAAAAATAAATTAATATCTAAATATATAATAAAAAATTAAATATCTTAATATTGTTTGATAGAATTATTTTACAAGTTCGATTTCACCATTGTAAGGAAGGATTAAATCCATATAATATCTAATTTCATATTTAATTAATTTTATCATAATCAGTTGTTAAAATTGTCATTATAATGTTTTGTGTTTATATCTTTAATATAAGTAGTATATTATATATATATTTATTATATATATATTTATATATATTATTATTTTTTATTATATAATTTATTAATTATTTATTTTCTATTATTAGTATAATTATAATTATATAAATAGCCTATATCAGATTTTTGAAGTTTGCCTTGAAATTTGAGGGTGAATTTATTATATATATATTTATTTTATATATACTATATATTACTCATTATATATTATATATAATTATACTATATATATATATTTATTATGATATTATATTAGATTATATTATATTATATATTATATAATATTCTCAAAGGCGTTAGGTCATGACGAATGGCTTGGACTGACCAGATAGATAGGGCCCAGGGTTAAAAAATTAATGTGTTATATATTATAATATATATATTTATATATTATATATATTTATATTATATATCTACATTATATATGTATATAATTATCTATAGTATTATGATATTAAATATATATTATATATATTCAATATATATATATATATTTAATATATATTTATATAATAATATATATTATATATATTATATATTTATATACTTATATATATATATATTATATTATACTTTATTATATATATATATCCCCTTCATGCTTGAGGGAAAAATAGTGAAGAGACAGATAACGAATATTATTGTATTATATATATTATTTTTATTTATTATATATATATATTTTAACTATATTATGTATATTATTATTACTTTATATTATAGTAAAGACTATTATATATCATATTATATATATAATTTTGCAACTGCTCTACACGACTTAACCTAACCTAACATCCTGATACAATCTGATCTATACTATATTTTTGATTAACTTGACTACACCTTAATAATTAAATATAACATCATTCCATATTCAATTTCAAGAATACGTACACGAAACAATTTGCGTTGATTTTTTTCAGAATTTTTTTTTTTGTATATAATAATATATATATTATATATATATATATTATATATTATATATATATATATATATATATAATTTATTATATAATTAATATATATTATAATATTATTATTATATATATATATATATAATATATCCAAAATAAATTGAATTGAAATTTATATATAATAATTTTTATATCTATTTATAATATTAACTTAAATATAATAAATTTAATTTATTTAGTATATTTTAATTATATTATAATTATATATATATATATATATATATATATATATATAGTTAAATATATATATTGTATAGATATATATTATATAATATTAAATATAAGTATATATTATTAATTATATATATATATATATATATATATATATATAATATGGTATTCTATATCATATGACAATATATGACAAGGATAAAAAATATATAGAAACTGTTTCTATATTCATAATGCAATTAAAACTCTTAAAATAACTTATATTCTGCAATAAAGGCAAGTATTCTTGATTCTTAAGCAAAATGATTAATGACAACCTCCGTTTATATTGTGTTGCTGTTAATGAACAATCGTTAAAGTAGTTCTGTTAGTCTTTCTCTCCTGTAGAATTTATAAAGTATGTCTTGAACTTTTTCAGAGAAGAAAATTTTTTTGAGGGCAATTGTTGAGTGAGATAATTCTAAAATCTACTTGAAATACTAAATTTGGGTTTGTTTAGATTCAACTTTATTTACAAATTCTCCTGCAATTTTTCAATTCTAAGATTGGTAAGTAGGGAAATCTTTGACTGTGAAACTTGTTATTTCCTGGTTTGTAAATCATTACGAAGGAATGATGAGTAATGTTTTGTCTTTTCATTTTACATTGATTCTAATTTTCATTTCTTCACTTAACTGAAAATAGAGTTTTGTTGTACACTTTTAATGTTATTGAAATTTTTCAATATAAATGGTTGAGCAAACTACTTCAATATTTGTCAATATCACTTTTTCGAATGTTAATTATAGAACAGTTATCGTTACTATGATGGGACACTACTGGTAGTACTAATAGAAGGGTGAAGAAGAGATTGAATTATAATTAATTGTACTTATAACAAATTTGCTCATGGTTTCAGATTTCAAACGATTTTGAGGTTTTTGAAAGTAGTATATTATTAATTTCTGAATCCTCAAGAGATTACCTTCAAAAGTTCAAGAATTTGTTTAATCGTAACAATTCTTTGTAACTTTCCACCAACTTTTTTTTGCAATCTTGTAAGGTTTTGATTTTGTATGGTTAGATTTTTTTTTTGTATATTTTTTGTTATTTTTGTAGAGTGTGAACGACGCACGAGATGCTTGCAAATCTCTGGGGAGAGGAGAGAAGATGGAGAGTAGACGTATGCATATTTACTCTATTATCTATATTTGTTCATAATTACAACAGTTTCCATTTGGGTGATAAACGACGATGTACATAGCTAGATTATTACGACATAGTGACAGATTAACTATATCTTAGAGATGGAATGAATATTTATTCTTTTTAAACTTCCGACATATATGAAGTGTGACATCTAGCAATACTTTATCTAATTTTAATCAGTGTGTTGTTAAATTAGTTTTAATTGTGGGAATTTCAAGTTCGCTTTATGAAAGCATAATCCTAATTTTACTATTCGTACTCTGGTCCAATTAATGTTCATAATATGAGACTCCCCATTAAGAAGAAAGGCACCCATAACTGGTGTATGGTTTCTATCTTTAATAAACCTTATCAATGTGAGTATTCACAGTCCAGTGGTGCTCGTCATCAACATCACGCTGCTATCGTTATCGCGCGGATTACCGTGGTGTAGTCCTATCACTTTAACTTCCTCTACTACATTATTCTCTTTGAATAGTTCCTTTTGGTGCACTTTCTCTTATTATTTCTTCTTGGACCTACTACATTAAGCGAACTCGACACTACCACCTTTGTCGGCTTTATTTAAATTTAAATTTTAATAATGGCTATATAAATTTTTTTTTTTTTACTAAATTATTTACTTCCATTATCATCTATAGTATGAAACTGTATCTAGCAGAAAGCCATGATCCTATATTATTTTACATACAAATTTCCTATAATAGACACATACATCACTTAGAATAAATTATCGTATACATTAGCAATTCTAAAGTAATTATAAATTTATTCCTTTAATTCTTGGAAATTCTTTTCGCTTCCTATTTCTGTTCTAAGAACTATACGTTCTATCATCTTACTTGGGCGTGCGTAATCATATACTCTTGCTGGCTCCCTACTCTCTTCCTCCGTTATATCCCTGTGCTTCTCCTATAGGGCTTTGTCTCTTGGTAGGTGGCTCTCGAGGTCTCGGGCTCTATTCCGGTCTTCTGGATTGTGGGACTATATTCTATCGTGCGTGTGTACGAGTCAATATATTGACTGGAACACATTTGCACGGGAATTTACGTTCACCATCTTCTCGCTCTATCTATCCACTTCTGCTTTGAATACACTGCTCACACACCGTAATATTAAATTTCCTTCGACGGTTTTTAATGTTCCCTGTACAATAATTCTTGTGAAGATAACATGTGAGAAGAAATGTTTTTGATTACTTTGTCTTGGGGTAACGCATCTCCATCTCACTTGTGCGTTACTCGCTTAACCTCTTTCTGGCTCTAAGTGCAAGCTGATTCTTTCTTTAGCTCGTGGGCGTGACTATGGTTCTCTTCTGCTCATGAATCTTATTTATATTCGTCTTCTCTTCCTTCTATTCTCATATAGCCTGGTATCATACTATCATTCTCTTGATTCTCTCTCTTCTAATCAATCTGGAGGTCTTGGTATTTCGCTCTATGTTATCTTCATCTATACTACTTCTATTTTTTAGTGACTATCTAGTGCGTATATATCTGAGTCTTAGTACTAATCGGATCATTAGATAATAAGTTTCAACTCTTTCTGACTTAGCGGTGCTGACCAGAGTTAATAAGTCGACAATGTTATGCCACTCATGGTGATGATGTGTTTACTGGTCTTCTCTTGTTTTTCTGTGGATAGACTGAATTTGGTAGTTAAGTATCGCTTGTCATCTTTCTTTTGATTTCTTAACACACTGTTTATTTTCTCGGGCATGGTGTCTTCTGAGCGTGACTCTGACCTTTCCCTTTTTCCCCTGGCGTCGCTGCTACACCACCAAGGTGTCGCTTTACACTCCTCATTGAATTTATTTGTGTGTAAGTGTGAACTATCATGTTCTAAGCGATTCTGTATATCGTGTGGTGCATGTTCATAATTAATCATAATATACAGATAAAATTCTTATGTAAGATGTGATATTATTTTACTTATATGCTTTAAGTCATTAGTCCTACACGTATTAAGCATATTATATAATCGTTTTACTGTAGCCAGATCATATAATGATAACTGAGAGACGACAAGTTTGTTTGTATTTTTCGCCACCGCCTTTGAGAAACATTTGTTGGGTATGCGTTTACTTTGTTTTTTGGTTTTTCTTTTTGTATTTTTTTTTCTATTATATCCGTTATTTTTGATACCTTTCTATTCTTGCTCTCCTCCTTCTTGACTAATGTACCTTGCCCTCGAGATGTGCATCTTATCTAATCCACATAAATCTCTAACTATAATTATTAATTTATTTTAATCAATTCAATATGTAAATGAAATTTAAATTTTCCTTCAATAAATATTAATAAGTAATCAATATATACTTGCTTATCTGTACATAGATATTTCAGCAATTTATAATATAGTGTTTTCCTCGTTATATTTTTATCTAATTGAGACTATATATATACATTATTATTTATTATATCATCTTTAATTATTCTATCCTTATATATATATATATATATTATTCTTCCTATCACACATTCTTTCCTTATATTTCCTTGTTTTTGGGCTCATCTATCACATAGTTTTCTTTAATTACCACCTTTAATTCATGATGGCTTCCTCTAGTTTCGTTGGTTTTTACTTGGTATTTAGATTTATTTATTTTTGGGTCTGCTATGATGCTATTAAGTTACTACACACACTAACCACTCTATGTTTTTTTAGTGACAATTTTTTTTTTTTTTTTATAAGATGTTTATATTAAGTTCTACTAAGAATACTCAACAATTGTTAAATTAATATTCGCGAATGTGTATATTTGTAACATGTCTAAAATTTTTAACTTGCCTATTTTAAGCGGAGCCGTCACGTTTTATAAATAGCATTATTCAATGGCAACGATTCTTACCTTTTTGTTTATATTTTAAATAATATTTTAATATTTATTATGCAATTAATTTTCTTTTACAAAATTTTATGTAGATAATTTAGTTACGTATCATATAATAGGAAGTAATATTATTCGATATTATATGAAATTTGAGAAATCGTATTCGTTTCTATATTGAATATCGACGTGCTTAAGCCGGCTAAGCTCACAGCAGCCCGAAGTGTAGAGTCGTCTCTGTATATATATATGTTATAAATATATATATTTATATTCGGTATATAATCTATATATATAATATATCTATATATATATATAATATAATAGTATATATATTTATATTATATATATATATATATATATATTATATATATAGGTGTGTGTGTGTGTTATAGAGACAAGTGTATAGAATATGAGAAATGTGGAAAGGAATCACGTTTATATTATACATAGTCTTTAGAGATATTATAGTTATATTGGATTAAAGTAATAATTTTACCCTACGAGAAGAAAATTATATTAGTTTATGTGATGGGTGTTAGTGCGTAGTATATATTAATAATAAGCTCAAAGTGTAACTATTAAAGGGGTGTGAGCAGAGCAAACATGAGAGACGATAGCAAAAAAAGGAGTTTATAACGAAGGAGACGTCAAAGAAAAAGAAAATAAAAATCTGAAGCAGCAACCTCAGACAGGATAATAAGTTTCGGTAGACTACGATCCGCGCCATTCTCGGGATTAAAGAACGAAGTTCGACAGCAGGTTCAGCCCCGCGCCGGGCGGCGGGCGTCGGCGCGGGCGACCGCCGCGCGAGAGAGGCAGCCCGCCGAGAGCGATGCTTTGTGATCAATCATTCCCAGCAGCACCCTTGAACTGCACTTAGCACTAATTGAATTCATATTTACTCAGTTATAGGGGTTTGAGTACATACAGTTCCATTTGTGCAACTTTCCTGTCTCTCGGCACGTTTCGGTTCTGATACAAGATTAGATCAGCAGATCTCACAAATAAAAAAAGTAATATCCGTCTTCCATTATATAAACCTAGCGGAACTATACCTACATATTATGCATATACCATAAAAACTTAATCTCTATCAGTAGGAATTATCCTTTGATTCCTGTTATCGCCCTGAACGTAGTATTTAGTTAGGTGAATAAATTTTGTACACTAACTAATGAAATCTGTATTCTCGCCCGCGTGTGCGCCCGGGATCTTATTAAATTCTTATAAATAATATTCAGGCAAAATAACTTAAATAATCTTATATAATTAAGATAAATAATCTTATATAATTAAGATATATATATATTTATATATATATTAATATTATTTAATATATATATATATATATATATTATATATATATATATATATTATATTTATTATATTATAGTTATATATTATTAATTTAATATTTAATTATTATAGTATAGTATATATATACTATTTCATAATATATAATATATATGATTTAATATTTTATATTATATATTTAGTATTATATTATTTATATTTAATATATATTATATATTATATATTATATAATATATATTTATATATATATATATATATATTATATTAATAATCTAATCAAAATAATTATACCACAGCTCTTTCGTTTGTCACTGAATATATTTTTTGTTGCCTATAAATACGAAAATATAAGTATTTTATTCATTTTTAATTAAATTACAAAGTAATTAAATGTAAATTTCTGTAAATGATAATAATTTTAATAAAAATGAACTATTTAAAATGAGTGAAGATTAGATTTGGGAGAAATTCATCTTATAATTTTTTATACTTGTAATATCGCTTTCCTAGGGCTACATGCCAAATTACTTTTTGAAAATTAATTTTTTCTTCTTTTTTTCTTTCAAATATAATAGGAATGAACTCTTTTTATATTTTTATCTCATACATAGAACTTGGATTATATTCATTTAAGTTTTTATATGTCTATTTTGTTTTATCAATATATATTATATTATTTTGGAGGCTTTCAGGAGGAGTGGTCCCGAATTCATTTTCTTGCTTAACAGCCAGCTTAACCTATTATTCCATTTTATGCACCTACTATGGTATTTTTCACGGCCACTCAACGGGTTTTTTTTCCACATCATTTCCACTTTGGCTTTTTTTCCCAATGGGTTGGTGTTCCCTTTATTGAGGTCGCTTTCCTATATTAAGACAGATATTGCAAGCATGATATATTTCTTCATATGTTTTACAATAACATTCTTTACTCAATCTTTTGGCTTTCTTGGCTAAATGCAAGCTTTCGTCCTATTTTACATGATAAGTTTTCAGATAATAAAAATGTTTGTGTGTTGTTGTAGCTGGCTCTTTAACATTTCACGTGCGTTTCTGCGTGCGTGTAAACTTTTATGTTAATTAAACATGAGATGTCAATGATTCATTTTTTATCACTACAATATAATACACTTTGACTTAATTTTTTTGATCTTATTTTTGGGCACTTTACTCTCACATAGAGAATTTTTTTTCCAAAAGATGCTACAAAAATGTGAATCCATTACATCGAAAAGACATTAATATAAGTAATATAATTTATCATTAACTAAATGACAGAATTAGTATATAAAAAATGGTTTTTTTTATTTTTTTTGTAATTTACATGCTGTTTAGCAATTGTCGTAAACATCAAAACGGCTCATCTTAATTTTGTTTTTAAAATACAGTTTTGCGAGTAATTTTATTTTTTAATGCTATATACAAGCAAGATGATATTTCTCAGAAGCATTTTCTGCAGTCGGGGAGTATACACATTTTTTATATTAGATCATTTATTCTTTGTATATGTGCAGTATCTTCCGGACTTTGTCCTTTCGCTGACATAATTTTTTAAAAAAAAGTTGTTTTTTTGGACACGTATCAAAACAATATTTATATTTGTTTTTTTTTTTTTATTTTTTTTTTTGTTGGGGTAAGGGTGTTTTTGGTGGGTGTTTCATTTTTCCTTTGAATTTTTTTTTGCATTTTTCTTCATAATTTTTATTTTTCTTTTTTTATTTTATCTTTTTTTTTTCTTTAAGCATATATTGTTTTTTAATATTTATTTTTTTTGGGTTTTTTTTGGTTTTTTTTTTTTTATATATATTTATTTTTTTTCATACAAACCACAAACTGTGTAAGTAAAACAGATGCTTTTCTCGTCCGACCTTTCCTATATAATTAGCCCTGAAAATTTGATGTTGGATAGGTTTATATAGTAGACCTATATCATATAGGTTATCCAAGTTATTTTCACCTTTTTTTCAAAAAAAAATCAAGAAAAATAAAACAATCAATTTTTTTTGCCCAATATATATAATGTGTATTTATAGTTTCAAGTTAATCCTGCGATTTACATTTATATGAACCTCCAAATAATGTCAAGAAATATTAGGTTTTGAAAATAGACAATTAAATTCTGTAAAAAAAAATTACCTAGATCACAGAAAAAATTACTATATCGGAAAACAAAGTTTTAAAAGAGGTCTAGAAAGCCTATAGTTTTTGTTTACTATAACCATTACAAAATTCAGTCTGGTAAATTAAGTAATATTATTATTGTCTATTTTATTAATATAATAATTTCCATAATAATGATGTATATACTACCCAATTTATGATTGCCGTATTTTAAGTTACGATAATCGCCCTCATTACTAGAATATATATATCCTATCTATATAATGAATGATATGATAAAATGAGAAAACAAAGATTAACATGTGCATATTACCTTTGTTATAATTGTGATGATGATTTTTTTATCTTTATCATTTCATTTGTTAGTAATTTTTTACTTTTTTAAGCTTTTTGATAAGCCTCCGTCGTCTATGCAATTATCTGATTTAATTATACTATATTTCTATACTACTAAATTTTTTTTAATTATTTTTTATTATATATATCTTTATTAAACTCATCTTATTATTTCGGCAATGGTCATCGGAGAAGCTAATTCGCATATCTTAAATGTTATTCCTTAGACATTTCTTCTATAGGTGAGATTATTTCAATTACTTTCATTTATGCAAATATCCTACTTATTCATTTGTACTTTGCCAATAAACTCCGTTCTCTTTCTTTGAATAATCTCTGTTATTCTTCCTTTTGGCCGACCTTCGTACCCATCTGATATATTCATACTTATAATGTCTCAATTCATCACATTCCATCTTAAGTATTATAATAATAAATTAAAGCTATAATTAGGGACATAATAGATGGGGCTTACAGGAGCGGGTTCATTTTAACTTATTTAACCCCACACAAAACTATAACAGTCTCGGCATCTTGGATTGACCGAATGGGTGGTTGGTGTGTTTTGTGAATGAGAGACCCGCGGTTGCCTGGGCCTATTGTTTATGATAATATGGTAGGTTGACCCATTTTACAGTATCTCTTCACGCTAAACTCTAATTATTTCTGTCAGTATTATGTTGTCTTAATGTGTGATGATGATTTTCTGTTCTCGTGTTTTGAGATATATACTGTCTTTCTCTTTTTTTCCTTCTCGTCGCTATCATGGCTGATGACGAGAAACTTAGACTAAGGACATCTTTCTTCAGAAACATTATCGAATATACCTAGGAGAACAGTTGTTAAAGATTGCCTTAAATTATAGTTTTGCGTAAAAATTCTGTCTGTGAAAGGTAGACCAAGTCCATCATTGTAACGTGGTCGATAATTCATGTTAATGGCAAACATACACTGAAACATGACAACATCTTACAATTTCTGCTAAAAATCTTCACCCCTTTTTTTCTTGATCCATATACTCTTTCACTTGGTGGGCTTTCCTGTCCCCATAGTAAAGTCCACATTGAACTTTCCTCTCACATTTCTTACAGCTTCAAACTCTGGAGTGATCTGCCCCCTTTTTACTACTCCAGCATGCCCTGAGCCTTCGTCACAGGCTCCACTCTAGTCTCTGTGTGTCTTGCTCGCTGTCCATTACCTTGTGCCTTTTTCTCACTCTACACTCTACTTTATTACGTTAACCTCTTTTTCCTTCTGGTTCCTCTGCATCCTCTTCTTCTCCCTTGATATTCTATTCCCGTCTCACTGTGACAATCTCTACGACACGTCGCTGATAGAACCGTTTTTGGGCCTCTTCGTTTGCCGGTTCCTGTGTAGGACTTGTACTAATCCATACTTTAATATTTGATTTTCACTCATACTGGTAATGATATGCCTCATTTTTGGGGGCGGTGTCGCCTCGCGTGTGTACGGAGCTAGATTACTAGAAGGTGATTATTTATCTGGTCATGGGGTATCATTAAACTTTACTTTTATTCACCTCATTTCAAAGTCCTTTCACATAACTTATTGGTTTTAACTAGTTTGTTATATTCAGTGCCTTTCGTACATGGACGTACTTGCTATAAGTAAAATATTACGTCGTTTTCACCTAATTTAGAACTCGCGCAACTTATACCTTTTTATATTAGGTATTAGGTTAAGGTTAGGTTAATAGGTGGTTAATGAGTAAGTGCGAATTTTTTCTACAGTGTAAATCTTCTTTTATATTATGCAATAATTTTCTGGTCTCTTCTCTCATCAACGTCTTTTATAAATTAGCATAAAAAGTAATATTTCACTTTGCTTTGTTCTACTTTTATCCTCTGTAATATCTTCACGTAAGAGCACATAATTACGTTATTACTTCTGCTATAATGTTATCATATCTATACTTCAAACACTTTTTTTATTTTTCCACCATTTAGGAGGCTTATGTTGTCTCTTGTGTGTGTTGTGTCAGTGCTGGTGTGACTGTGTCGTCTGTCTAGAAGTCTGTGTTTATGGCCTAATTTGTGTGTATTAGTTAATATTGTTTATGTTCGAGTATTGAATTGGATAAAATCGATCAACACCTGAGCTTGGATTAAGGGTGGATAGGTTGGTCTGTGCTGATCAGTGTATTCTCCTCATATTGGTTGCACATACAATAGAACTATAATTTATGATGCTTCCGGAAGGCTTTTGGAAGTTAAGAGAATATTGGTCATTAGTAATTACTTTCCTTCTCTCTATTCTTTCTCTTTTTCTCTCTTCTTTTCTTTTTCTTCTTTCTTTTTCTCTCCTTTCTTAAAACGATCGTTACAGGGAGCAATCTCGAAGATTTTATCATCTCTCTAGTGGTTAAACTTTCGACATCTCTTCCCATCTCTTCTCTTCTGTGCCACCTTTCCCCTCCCTTCTCTTCTGTGTCACCCTTCCCCTCTCTTCTCAGTAAAATTCTTTTTCCTCTCTGCCCTCTTTTTGGCACTTTTTGATATCCATACGCCTCAACTATCAGGCTAAATTTGTCCGTGTACACCACAAGGTTTGTGTGTTCCATTCTGAACCCCAACTTTTCCCAAATTCGCCCTTCTTTTTGATATATAAATATTTTAAGTTTGTTATAAAGTATGAAAAAGCAATTTCCTTTCTCACATTTAAAGAAAGAGCTTCACAATGCATTCTGTTCTTGATACTGATTTTCTCAGAGTTTGAAAACAAATGAATTCTGAAATTCGCCAGATGTATAAAGAGGACGTGCTCAAACATAAATAATAAACTTTACTATAAATTACGTATATACATTTATTTACTGTAATGATATTCACCCGACAATATTTAACTTGACTGAACTAATATTTATTTCCCTTTCCTTCACCTGCGAGCACTCTACCATAATATTGATAAATTATATTATTAGGTCTCACTTCTTGCCTTAACGGAAAAACAGAGATTTATATAATTGGGTAATTATTTATTTAAGTCTGAATATTTCATAAATTATTTCAACACGAAAAAACATATAATAATGTATGTTTACATTGAAATAAGACTGTACTATTTATCATAATATAAGCACAGATGTAAAAGTGAATATTATTAATTATAATAAGTTATTATTATTATATGCTTAATTAAATAAACTTTTAATATGAAATAATTTATAATATATTTATATATACAATTAATATTAATTTATGTATTTTATTATTATATATATTATATACAAATTTATATCATATAGTTGTATGAAACCTGTATTATTATTATAATAATAGAAAATTTTTAACTTCTAGAAAAGAATATTAAACATCAGTTGTATCTTATTACTTTACTTCATCTTTACAACATTAGTATGCTATTGGAGACATTTGAATCACGCGCAACGTCATCTTCGAGCCATAATATGCTGGAAACAATCACCGCATTCTTTATAACTCGACCACAACTTTTCATACCACTCTGCTATGAACACCGCTATTCCATCACATTAAACGTTGTTAAAATACTTAAAAGGTCACAGTGCGAAAGTATTTTTAAACACGAGCATGGTATTTTCAGTCCGCATCCTCTTATTTTGAAATAAAGTAGAAAGAGAAGTGTCACGGAATGTTTTTCAAGTGTTTATTAATAACATTGCTCAGTAATAAAAATTAAGATCACATTTTTTCATTGAGGCATCTTATAGCACAGAAGTAATAGAGTGAGAGGTAAATTACTGTGATATGTGTCTGTTTTTGAAAGATTGCTGATTCTTCTGAAGATATATATTGAGAATACGTTATATTATTTTTTTAATATGTAAATATAATATCTTTATCATTATATTTGAGTTTTATTATGATATATATGGAATAATTAATAAGTTTAGTGAATCGTGAAGCGTATTTTCAAACCTTAGTTAAATTTTAATAAAAAAATATACTTAACTGATTAACTATAAGAAAAATAACAAATATAATATTATATAATATATATATCACTGACTTTTAGTACTTATAAATTTTTTCAATTCAATTGGAAGTTTTTTTTGAACATTAAAAAGTTAACGATATTGATAATATACTAAATTTTCAACATTATATGGAAATTCATTTATTGAGTAATTTCCGTTTATTCTAGGCAACATTCGGAGTTTGAATTCTGTAATGGTATTATTCACTACAATTTGAACAAATAATGTGCGTCGTTTGCGATTGTGGAACACCATTGCACGTACTGCTTCTCACCAGGGACATAAGACAATAAGCATAAGTAAAGGAAGCGATGAATTATGTGT
The DNA here is from genome assembly GCA_015478945.1 of Trachelipus rathkii. NCBI lineage: Eukaryota > Metazoa > Arthropoda > Malacostraca > Isopoda > Trachelipodidae > Trachelipus > Trachelipus rathkii. The sequence goes on from JABUQX010024382.1 coordinate 23,288, forward strand.
CCTATATTGAAACTTCTCTGTGATGAGACGCTCGGCTTCTGCTCTGATAAAAATTTGAAGCTTGCTCACTCTAAGCAATATCCGTATAATGAAGATGTGATTGATCTCTTTTTTCTTAATACTGACGTAATATGCTTTCTCTCCTCAAGCAAATACCCATATTGTTTCTATCACTGTGCGTAAATGCATCGATCTTCGCATTGTTCCATATAGAGACTAGAGAAGTAGTCGTAATCGAGAGGGGGAGGATAGAAACAATATTATTCTGCGTTTTCTTCTATCATGCTGCCTCATTTTTTCATTAAATCTTCACACAAATATTACGTATTGCAGGATATTCTTCGTCGAGCAAGCGTCTTTACATCATATAACGAAAAGCGTCTCACTTACATAAACATGTTAATGTCTCCTAGCATATAATTTCTTAATATATATTGGAATGTAGTACGTATCGAATGCTGGTTTAATATCTACCACGAATATGCATGGGTTGGAAACCCTAGCATTGTCAATGTTAATGTCTAGTGATATATTACCATCCTCTTTCAAAGGTGATAAAATATTTTTAAAATGCAGATTACAAGCTTTACATGAAATTTCTCACCTTTTTGGAAATCCGGATGAACCTTCCACGAGTCTGTTTCATATGTCTTTTCGGCAGGATCTTTCACTTTGGAATCGAAGTCTCCAACTTTTACTCTAACTTCGCGATAACTCAGACCATGAACACAGTGCGCAGCTGTCACTATGAAAAACTCTGAAATGATGGTACCTCCACAGGCGTGCTCGAACCCTTCAAAATTGAGACTTTCAATATGAGCTGTCCACGGATAGGAACCGTAAGGAGCTGGTACCCCGCCCACAATTTTTGGTATAGGTTCATTTGGGGTGTTTTTCGGAGGAGAATGATATATTTCACGCTTCCCACACAAAGTCTCCTTACTATCCCCGTCAAATCTGTAAAGAGCTGAAAATTTCGGGAATCCTCCATGACGATGAGTGAATTTTTCTGTCGCTTCAGATATTGGAAGAGAGCCGTTTTGGGAGCCAAAAACCAAATTTACTGAAAAATTCAAAGCATATTAACAACATTATTTGTTACTGAAATAAGTAAATAGCTGTGTACTTTATTTATAAATGAATTATCATTTCACTATTATAAAATTGTTTATGTTCTAGATTCAATAAAGATCTATAGTCTATCATTTGAGAGAATTTATCACCAATTTCCTAAACGTTAAAACGAGATCCAAAAGTAATGGAATAAGATGGCTTCGATGCAACATTTCAAATATCAGATACAGAGTTATTAAAGAGTAAGTAAGATGATGAGAGAAGAGATCTGACTCTCTCCTGTCAAGTAGGGACTTGCGGGTAGAGCTACACACAAGATTTGACATTTACCCCTTACAAGGATGGACGACGTCCATGTATACAGAAAGAGCAATTGGAGATTGTTTAAAGAAATTCTGAATGTGCCACAAAAAACTTACATCTTGGAAGCTTGTTTAAAGAGAAGAAAAACGATGTGATACCTGCAAAAAAAAGTTTGAAAATGATTCACAAAGAGTGTTATGTAAAAGCGAAGAATGATTTCAATTGATTTTTTATTATGCTTGTTTACTTGCTTATTTCATGTTACTCATCGAAGGAGCATAGGGCTTCCGTTATGACCCGCCATCTCATTCTGTTTACGGCAGCAGGTTTAATTAATCCATTCAACTCTTCCCAATTCTCTCCATATCCCTCAGTAATGATCTTCTCCATGTCATTGCTGGTCTTCCCTTTTTATTTCCTTTGTGGATTCCACTCCAGCGCCTTGTCCAGATCCTCCAATCCACCTTATCCATTTTCTACTCCAATTTTGGCTTATAGCATCTGCTGTCAAGTTCCTATACTCCCACATCAACTCATTCCGAAATTACCTCTGCCCATCTTACTGTCCGACATTTTCCTAACATATTATTTAAAAAACTTGCACTTTATTTTCTTTCAATTTCTCCTTTACCATCAAAGATTATCATCCATTAACAATTTACCACATTTCACTTTTACTGAAAAATTCGTAATTTGCCTTTTCTGTTAACTGCCTTTGATTACAGACCTTTAAACTGTAGAAATGCTTTCTCTTTGTCAAAACTTTCTATGTTTATTCCTTTATACGTGAAATAGTATACCCCCCTCAACCATATCTACATCGTCTTAAAAGACACATCTTTCACTATTTAATTTCATTGTTTTAGCTTTTCTTCTGTTTATCCTGAGACTTACCTTTTTGCTTCCTCAATTAAGCAGTTCAGTTTTTAATTCATGTCTTCTCTCCTTTGTGACAACGAACATTAATACATCATCAGCATAGTTCAGATCCTCCAAAGCATTCATCAACCTCCCCTCTCCCGTATGACCCCTCTCATCTCATCTAAAACCATTAAAAAAAATTAATAGCGTGATAAGAAATATAAACCTGAAGTTTGCATTCAACTAATCTGCCCCTAATTATCCTCAGGGTGTAATCTAGTCTTGCACATGATCCACTTCTCTGAAACCTGACTGTACTCCGTCATATTCCATCTACCCGTGTTCTTATTCTCTCTAAAAATCTTCATGCAAAATTATTAGTCAAAAGAGAGCATGAAGGAAGAGAACACAAGCCAAACAGAAAGTTGTTCCTTTTTCAGAGGGAGAAAAGAGTTTGTAACGATCCTGAATGAAAATAATACGTAGCGTGTGTTCTTAGGAGTTTTGATGACAACAGTAATTTCCTGAAAGCAGCGTCGCGTGGGCGAGAACACGATGAGTTTAACAAAGGTTTATTAATTTTTTTTAGTTGAAGGGAAAGAATACAGAATGTACTCCTCCATGCCAGAGAAGATTGCCTTGATTTATGCATTCCTTCAATCCCAAGGACCACTCCAACTAAACAATAAACATTCCCAAGGCGAGATCAACAGAAATATGATCTCAAGTCGACTGTTAGTTAGCATAGTCACAGAAGTGCTAAAAACGTTTCCTTGATATAGGCGGAGACTTTCTTGCGAAAGATTTAAAGATATAGAAGTGGATATTGAGATAAGGTTTTCGGATGAACCAAAAGGAGGAGAGGTTTTATCGAAGATAGTCTCAAATGATCGACAGGGAAAATAAATGGTTCAGGACATTCTGGACAAAAAAGTGGCAGATAAGTTCACCAGCAGTATCTTGCGAATTAGAAGGAAAGTCATTGACCATGGTGGACATTGAAATCACCAAGAATCAAGAATAATGATTTCAGAGAAAGGTGAAGAAGTAAGAATGCATTCTAATTTGGAGTTTATGTAATCTAAGAATTTAGAATAGCCAGTTTCGAACTTGATTGACAGAATAGTTTGAGCCATAAGGTTGAAAATTCTGAAGGCTGAGTGGAGCCGGAGCAAAATCTTTTTGGGGGTCTGAGCCGGAGTTCGGAGTCGAGCCGAAATTTTAGGGGGATTGGAGCGCGGATCGAGTCCCGGAAAAAAAGAGCTAGCTCCGGCCTCGGCAAATCAAACAATCAAGTAATTATTAATTTTATTAATTGTAGGTTATAATATATATATTATATATATATATATATATATATATATATATATATATTATATATATTATATTATATATATATTTATATATATATATATATATATATATATTATAGTATATATATATATATATAATATATATATATATATACTATATATTTATACTATATATATATATATATATATATATATATATATTTAATTTTGAGTTTACATATTCCAATTTTAATTCAAATATTCCAATTATATATATAGTATAATTTATATATAATATTAAACTAATATAAATATATAACCAAATATATATATATAATATAATATATTATATTTAATATATTATAATATATATTTATATATATATATATATATAATATCTAATTTCTCTTTTTTTTCCGAAATTTCTTTATGTTATTTATTATTCAATAATAAAAAAGGTTCGGTACTTCTCAATAATTTAATATTAAGTTTAAATATCCCTAGAAAAATCATGTCAGCTAAACCAAAATCGGAAAGCACCTCATGTACTTGAATATATTTACTCACTCTGAAGATACAAGTACTTTCATTTTGTTTCAATAATTCGTTAAAACAGTTGATGGGAAACAGTCACTTCGATCATGCACGAAAGAGTCTAACCTAATCACCAGTTTTCATGGGGCCACAATACCATCTACTGGATCTTTAAAATTAATTCGACATTAAAACGCTTTCCTCATCCAGAACATTGTGCACATTGTTTAAACAAGGAAAGGTGAGCAACAAGTAATTAAGATATCTTTAGTTTAAAAACTCAGACTAAAGCGGAAACTTTTTTCAGTTGCCAAAAACTTGCAATATTTCTAATGTCCAAGTGAAAATTCAAAATTCATTGATAATAATGGTGTTTTAAAGATAGTGACCATTAGTTTTCTTTTTTGCAAGACCAGATTTAAGGCACATGGAGATGGCTTAGAAACTGGAAGTCAATTTAGACCGGGAAAAATATTTGTACAATAGTTCTAGAAGAAGAAGAAGTGCACAAAAATAATTAAATAATTGCTTAAAGGGACGCTTTGGCATTTAAAAAAAATCAGACAAATTACAGATGGCAAAGTTAAATTATTTGTCAATAATATTAGATCGTGTGGACGAAGATTAAAACCAATATTTCTCTTCAAACGTTAGCACAGTAGCGAGAATACCAAATGAACATTTCCATAGTTGTATATATATCCAAGAATTTGTTTCTGACTTTTAAAAAGAATTCGAATTAACAATACTCTACAGCAAATAACAAGAGGCAAGTAACCCTGGACGAAGAATTTGTTTAAATGGATATACATACCTGAACTGTTTTTATGTATTTTGGTAAGCCTGCAAACGAATATTTAACCACGATAATCACAAGACCCCAAATTTGCACAGTACGGCTTGTTTTTTTGATAATTTTACATATTCATCAAACTCACACTATAATTCACGGTTTACGAGTGTAACATGTTTGTTTGGTGTTGATGGTGTGTTATTTTGATTAATATAAAACTCCTATTTTCTTGCGAATTTTTGAAAAAAGGTGATCGCCAGCATATAAAGCGTATAATAAGTAGGACCCAAAAAATAGATAAAAATAAACGCCAAATATGATAAAACATGTTTAGCGTACTCAAAAATGTACTAATTTTATCATGATACCACATTTAACATCTCAACCATTCAGTCATTTGACCTTTCAGTTTGTATCTGGAAGTTGAATGTGAAGTGTGTGATTTAATTATTTGTTGATTATATATAATAATATATATATATATATTAATATATATATTTATACTCTTATATATTAATATATATATATTATATATATTATTATATATATATATATATATATATTATATATATATATATATATATATATATGATATATATATATTATATATAGATATATATATTATATATATATACGTTCAATACTGTTTGAATTTCACTTACAGATCAGATACCTTAATTAAAAATGCCACGAAATTGAAAATGATTCAAACAAATTTTGTTACATTTTGTGGTGAGGCAACGTTGAAGTCCCAAATGAGGAATGTGTTAATATTACCACGCCCTTATAATAAAAAAAAAAAGCATATGAACTTTATTTTTGAAATTTAAGTCCTTGGTGATCAAGATAATTCTTGGCACCTCATATTTGCTGTGCGTCTTGTGTAACATTACTTAGTGGTTGGCTTAACGGGCAGTCCAGACATATACCATTTGCAATTAAAATGGTATGGAGGGAACCAAAGGATCACTCGTAATGGACACTGTTATTTTTGCATTAACAACTGCTGAAATAACAATCAAGACCAAAAGAACCATTAAATATCCCAAACCTACCTTCGCTTTATAAAATGCCTGTTTATCCCTATACATAACACCAGAGAATTGGACAAGCTTCTATTAACAACTGCACCACTGAAAATGTTGAATCTCCTGTCAAAAAACTCCGACGAAGAAGATTTACAATTATTTCAAGAGAATGACGACTTTGATGACCTTGATTATGATTGAATGTCAGCAGAACCTCATAGAATTTATCAGCATGAACTCTATAATCTAGTTCGCGATCTATCATTGTCAAAGAAACAGGAAGAACTATTGCCATTTAGATTAAAGGGTTGGAATCTCCTTGAAGAAGGAATACAATTTCCCTCAATTATCAGGCGACGCGAAGAAGATTCCGACGCTTTTTTTTCTCGGTAGAATAAATATCAACGGCAATTTAGTGTATTGTATGAATGTTGATCATTAAGAGAGAATTAGGAGACTGTCATGATCCTAAGGAATGGAGACTGTTTATAGATTCTTCTAAACTAAGTTTAAAAGCAGTTCTTCTTCATAATAGAAATGTGAAACCTTCGACTCCTATTGCCTATGGAGCCCAATGAAAGACCTACGACAACATGAAAATTTTGTTTTCGAAAATACGATACGATAAGCATTCTTGGAAATATGCGGTGGATATTAAAAGTTTTATAGCACTGTTTTGTTAGGTCTCCACAAGGATATAACTAAATTTTGTTTGTTTCCTATGCGAGTGGGATAGCAAAGAGATAGCAAAAATCATTTGTTCAAGAAGCAATGGCCTAAAAGTAAATCTAATTTACCTGAAATAAAAATAGTATTTTTCATCACTTGTAAAACCTGACACTGTATACATCTTCCTACCCTTTGGCACATCAACTCGGGTTGAATGAAAAATTTTGTAAAAAGTGATGGTAAAAGTGGTCCAGAGTTCCTATACGTAAATAAGAAATTTTCCTAGGATCAGTGAGGCTAAAATTAAAAGAGGGTATATTTGTAGGCCCACAAAATAAAGGAGCTAAAATGAAGTCGCCAGAAAGTCTCGAGAAAGTAAAATTAATATTGAAAGCCTGCCTTGGAGATCTTTAAAAAGGTCATCTAAACTGAGGTTTCTTAGGCAATATTAAGGCCGACAAATATGAAGAACTAGTTTCCGAACTCCTACGAAATTATAAAGCAAATGGGTGTTACATGTCCTAAAAATCATTTCCTTCATCGAACGACTTAGAGCCTTTCCTAAAGTCAAAAACCCTGACTCGTGGACAAATTTTAAGCGAGCAAGTTCCACTCAAGATAATTTCACAAGTGGTAAACGTTTTCAGGGATCATTCTGTACTTCCAAATTTCTATGAAGACTTGTTGGAGGAAAATTGATATTTTAATCAAAAAAGACTACAACAAAAATCTTCAAAATATACATTTTAAATTGCAGAAGTATATAGGTGAGTAATTTAACTAAAAGCTCTTCACTTCGTAGCAATACTAACTGCTTAAAGTTCTTTTACGTATTACAAAACAAACCCTGCCCGTTCCAACAAAATGGTATGCAAATTCGGAATCAGTGCACAAAACTCCATACGAAACACCCATTTTTACTCATTTAAAGACAGACAAAAGTCATTTTGTCCGTCCAGTGTAATTAGCTTAGTTACGGGATAACGCATCAAACATGATCAATCCGAGTGAAAAAATTAAATAAATACAATAAGGAGAGGAACAGGAACCTGGTAAATGTGATACTGATTTTATTCAATGTCAAAACGAAGAAGTAATAGTTTGTTTTCAGAATGAACGATAAAACTATGAAAAGACTATGTACCGATGACGTTAACATTGCACACATGAATGTGGAGTTAATACTTTACAGTTAGCAGTGGCGTGATGGGCGTCTTCCACAATACTGACCATTACAGCAACCTTATAAGAAGGTGAGGACAAATAGCAAAGCAGCAACGTGTACCCCAAAGATTAATGGAAGCTTCTAAGAGTCAAGCTGGAAAAGCGGCAATCTTAGGTCAAGAGACAAGATGGGGTAAGTACATGTCTTCTAAAGTAGTGTGATTTTGCGCTGCCGTACACTCCTGAATATTTTCTCTCTCTCGACGTATTATGAACAAAATTGAGAGAACCCTCGAGAATTTTATTAAATACCCATAACTTTAAACAACAAAAAGTTACTCAATCAGAAACTTGACTGCAGAATATTGATTTATAAGAGAAGGGATTTTTAGCACATTACAAAAAAGTTCCATGAATAGACAGGGAAAAGATGTTAACTGAAAATAAAATACTTTTGTCGGCCATCTTTTTGTTCAGAATCTTTCTCAGACTGAAGATCTGATATTAATAACTAGGAATGCTCTTTGTGAGTAGGATTTAATGAAATAACATACTATCGAACAGAATCTGGTCGGAGTCAGAAATAGTGTGAATGTCAGCACATTTTCACGCCGGTAAAGTGAGGTAAGTATGCTAAAGAAAGATGAAAGAATGTCAATTTGTGGGTAATTTGACAGATAATTTGAAAAATTGGAGCATGAAAAAAAAACGATTGTAAAACCATTTATTAAAGAGACAATCTTTAACTCGATGCCTTCAGATCTCAAAAATTCCTTTAGAAAATAAAAGGTAGAATTACATAAGGCCATAGATGGAAATAATGAACATCCCACCGGAAAATCAAAGTTAAACAAGTTAAGAGGCAATCCATTCTATTCTAAATTGTTATTATAGAGTGAGATACCACAATTGCCGCTTGGAAAAACCTAGTCAAGTGAGTGTTGAGAGCTTATTTTCTGTTTTAAAAATATCACAATAAAATCTGGATCTAAGGACATCGTTAAAGGGGGTATTTTATTGCATTTGAAGTGTATTTTATTTTTAAGGACAATTGTTTTGAATAAGATTATATTACATATGTTCAGGAAGACTTGTTCCAAAGAGAAATTGAATTTTAAAATTTAAAAGGAAGAAAGTGAATATTATATATATATATTATATATAATATATATATTATATATATATATATATATATATATATATATAGTATATATTATATATATATATATATATATATATATATATATATACTATAGTATATATATAGTATATATATTATTATATATATTATATATATATTAGTATATATATATATTATATTATATAGAGAGTGGGCACCCTGCTCATTTGGGGGGCGTAGTCCGGTCTAGCGCACTCCGCACACTTGAGGAAACGTAGGTCCGCTAGCCGCTCCTCCGCATTATTCAAGACCATCAAACCTCTCGCTATAGCCAAGTCCGCCACGTCCGCACGTCTCCCACTAATAATGTGCGGCTTCACAAAAGATTTTAATATTAAATACTAAACAGTATATATCCTTACAAAAATTTATTTTATAATATTAATATGACAATTGAATGAAATATTTACAAAATCTCAAGATTTTCCACTTCCTCCTCAATGGTCTTCTTCAAAGGACCACAGAGATCCATAATTACCTTTCCAAAAGATAGGTTGCCTCAAGGTAATTAAAAGCAGTTAGAGGCTGACTCTTTGCCTCAAAATATTGCCCCACCAATTACTAAAATATTCGTTCTAAACACGCCGCAGAACTACGGGAGAGGTGTATTATATTTTATGAACAAGTTCAACGAATTCTGCCTATGCTGAAAAAGGAAAGATGTCCTTGGTGAGAGAGTGCTGGTGTTAGTTCACTTCCAGCAATCCTTGGCTATTTAAATGGTTTAATTCACCTAAATCATTCTGCCTCCACTTTGGAAATATTTTTTGACCACCCTATCACCCATAAGAAGGTTTTATTGTCCCAAGACTTTAGTAGACCCTCATGAAAGCCTCGACTTCCTGCAGAGTCGATGCTAATGCTACGTATCAG
>JABUQX010024383.1:0-17500 GCA_015478945.1 Trachelipus rathkii
TATATATATTATATATACATAATATAATCTCTAGAATTGTTGAAAACAAATTTGAAAAAATATCTTAAGGATTAAATCAGGAGACATTGTTCTCATCTATTCACTATCTGCAATTTCAAAAGCTTTCTTGCTCCTCTCCAGAAGTCGTCGTACATTCCAGATTCTGAACCCATAAGGGACCGCTACCAGCATCAATTTTAGTTCTTTTACCCTTATAGTCAATTATCTTATCTCTTTCTTTGCAGCTTGCTATATATGTAGACTACATTCTGTGAGTTTTTAAATTAACATTAAAAGTTTAAATGGGTCCACTCTCTTGCAGTCTACTTATTCTGTACAATAATATACTATATATAGTATCAATATATATATCTATATTATATATATATATTATATTATATATATATTATATATATTATTATATAATATATACTAAATATATATATCTATATAATTATATATAATAGATAAATTATATTGTAAATTGGAGATTTTTGTTACGCATGATATTAGGTATGTTTTGGATATTATATATATATATATATATAATTATATATATATATATATATATGTTTTATACTATATTATATAATATATATATATGATATATTATATATATACTTTAGATGGCGTGTGTGTCTATGCGTGTATTCAGTCATGTTTGTTTATATATATATATATATATTAATATATATATATATAATATTATAAATATAATATAGTATTATTCTATATATATTATATATATTATATTAATTTATATATACTCTTTAATTTTTAGAATAGAGAAATGTATGTTTTGACACCGAAGAGTTTTGGAAAGCGAAAACTTTGGAAATGGTAATTATTGAGATTTTGCCTCATAGCTTTCTCTTTAAAGGATTAACAGACAGACACCCACCAACACACACACACACATATAATTTATTATATATCATATATATTAATATTATATATATATATATATATATATTATTATATTTATATATATAGATATATTATATATTATATACTATATATATATATATATATATATTATATATATAAATATCTTATTATATATATATTATATATACTATAATATTTATAATATATAATTATATATCATTGTTATTATATATATATATATATATTATATATTATTAATATAATATATATAAAATATATATATATATATATATATATATATATATATATATAACATATTATATATATATACTATAATATCTATATATATTATATAGATAATATATATATATATAATATAATTATATTAATATATAATATTAGATATTATATATTATATATCATATAGAGTAATAATTCTAAATCTATATCACTCACCAGGGTTGAAGAAAGACTCCCAAGTCAAAGTCAATTTACAACGGCTAACAAACCCCTATTAAATGACCTTTAAAAATTATACAAGTCACAAGATAGTTGAAAAAATAGATAAAGTAATGGATCCACAGTAAGATGAACTTATAGGTTGATAGTGGATTGTGGTCGGAGTTGTATTGAGGAAGCATTGACGATGTGGAGATGTTGTAGAGTGGAGATGGAGAGAAAGGCCTGTCGCACAAATTTTTCTCAGTGGAGCATGGCGAACTGGAGAGTTCGGAGGCGTTCCGTTTTAAAGCGGAGAATTTAAAGAGAAGAGCAGATGAGACGAGATTATGAGAGCGGGAGAGGAGAGAGAGAGAGAGAGAGCAGAGCAGGGAGAGGACGAATAGAGAGGAGAGGAGAGACAACAAATTTTCGACTGTGTTAAGTGAGACACTGAAGAAGTTATTGAGGAGGAGACACAGGGGGTGGATAAAAATGAATACCCTAGACTCCACCTTCTCAAATAGAGTTTGTGTGATTGAAATCACCCCAGATTTGTGAAACAAACTTCATACAGGGGCGAATGACACCCCTTTATAAAGAGCAAGTAAACTGGGGTGGTTTGAAGAAATTGCTGAGGGGCTTCAAAACCATACTCAGCAAACCTCTGTAGAGGACAGGCACAGTTTATAAAGAAAATCATCGTGAACTTCCATTTTTAAGATTACGGAGAAAAAGAACAAACGACCAAGATGTACAGAGTGACAACAGTTTACTCTATGTTCCTTTAGAAATTTTTAAGTTTTTTAAGGTTGTATATGATTTTCTTCTAGTTGATCAGATAAGGTACTATTGAGTTTTTGAACGGCATTGAAAACTACCTTGTCTCAATATCATAATTAGAAATTCGATAAAAATCAGATTAAAACTCTAGGAAAAAATGTAAGTTTATAATACGTTAGTATTCGTAATTACTACTTAGTAGTTAGTTACTCCAAGGCTGCCCATCTAACGCAAGCTAATTTATGTTCGGAGAGTGGACATCGTTTGCACACAGTGGAAAGGATTAAGTCTTTTTATAGATGAGTAGACAAGGACAAGACGGAGAGGAAACAGAGACGCAGTCTGCAGGCTCGGATAAGAAAACTTATTCGAGAACCGGGGGAAGAATACCATTCAAAATGCGTAACTCACCCTTGTCTGTAGGCTCAGATCAGATTAGAACGCGGGGAGATAGAGAGAGAACAGAAATAAATAATAATGAGTTGGAGGGAGGTGGAGGAGTTGGAATAGTTACTGAATCGACTAAAATGAACTTAGAGGCAAAGGTTTGAGTTAAAGGTTTATACTTAAGACAGAAGGCATGAACCCGCATTTGTGCCAGTAATGACGATACTAAGAGGAGGGAACGGAAAGAAGCAAAAAATAGGTACGACATTCTTTTCAGAATGCCTAGAAAGAGCGGTACCAGGTAATTAGTGGAGCCTAAGGATTTGAACCACTCGTATCTTTGCGTAGTCGGGGAAACCACCGTCCTATAAGCACAGACTCACTTAATCCACTGAGCTACGATCACTCGTGTATATATATATATATATATATATATATATATATATATATATATATTAATTATATATATATAGTTATATATTTATATCATTATATATATATATATATATTATTATATATATATATATATATATATAATTATATATATATATATATTATATAGTATATATATAATATATATGATATATAATAATATATATATATATATTCTATAATATATATACTATATATTATTATATATTATATATATAATATAATATCTATTTATATATATTATCATATATATATATATATATACTAATAATAGTTATGATATTAGTAGTATAGGAGTGAGCCAATGACGCCCCAAACTGAAGGTTGCCGATTTTGTGATCGCTAGATCTGGACCTAATTCGTATTTGCTCTCTTTGGTACTTTTACTTTTTTTTTACCATTTTTTATAGAAATTTGCTACTTTCTTTAAACCGATTCTCTCAGAGTAGTCTGTACGCTAAATCATAGGGCGACTAATTCCGTTAAAATTTTTGATGGCACTTTTAGGCCCATTTTATAGCTAGAATCTTTTTAGCATTTTTTTTTTTAGCTTACGTTTTTTAGCATCTCTCCATTAATTCAGGTTCAAAGTCCCAACTCCGAGGATTTAGGGGCATTCTTTCCCATTGCAGCCCTGCACGTCGAGGCAAAATTCTTTGAAAACCACTACCGCGAGGTTTTTGGAAATCCAGTTCAGTCGGCAGACTGACTTGGAAATTTATCATTTACTCAGTTTTGACGCTTTGATACGTCCGCAATAAGCTTTTTGGGTTTTTAAGCGTCGCTGAGACCGACATTAATCTGGGGAAGACCCGTTCGGAGGTTTAGCCTCCCGTACAAGGGCTTTTTGTCCATGAGGTTTTAATGCGGCTATAGATACTTTCTTGATCGGTTCCAAAACGATCTTTCGGTGATCGATTACCCCTATATCGATGTTTAAAATCGTTCTTTTCTACGGTGGTCTGGTTGGCTCTTTAACAATGGAAATGAAAAATGTAATCGAAAGAAAATAACTTACTATTAATTAACATTTCGATTAATCGCATTGTAGTATCAGGACGTCCGCACTACCAACCCTTTTCGATATGAAGGACAGAGATAATTTGCTTATTAAATGGAATTAATCTATATATGGATGAATGCACGAAACAGGGTAAATTTCAAATGGTGGGATGCTAATACGTTTAGAGGGGGTTTCGCGCGTTGTTTTTCAGTTTTCGGCTTTTTCGGGGTTTTACGCTCTTTCTTGACATTTGACGCGGAATTAAGCCTAACGAGAGTTAAGTTCGAGCGTGATGACGTATCTCGTCGCAGACGAGATTACCGTCAGCCGCGCGAGAGGCCGGCGCGCGGCAATCACATACACATAAGCCATTATTGATTATTATTATTATTTATTAATCGAGAAGTGAATCCCCGAAGGGCTGATCATATTCTGAGTTGGTTCTTTTAAAACCCTTCTCGCGTGTCCTTCAGCGGTCGTTCAGCCTTCTGCAATGGCCTCGCACCGCACCGCACCGACCGCACCGCAACCGCACGCACCGCACCGCACCGCACCCGCACCGCCATGTACTGCAGCTCCGCCTCGATAGAAGGACTAGAGCTATGCTTCACAACTTGGTATATGGATTATTGGTGATAATGATCAACTGCATCCTGGCGGTTTTTGGTGACCGTAGGTCACCCTAAGGGGTGATGCGCCCCCTTACGCCCCAACGGTCAGATTCTCCGTGAAAAACCATGTTAGGTAACGTATCTGGGCTAAAACTTGTATGGGAGCGTAAAGTATGATGACGTACAATCTCATCGGAGACGAGAATACAGGTCCCTCTGCGTCCCACGTAAGGGGGACGCTGCCCCCTCTCTAAAAATAATCGAAGAAGATTGAAACTTGGAGACAGGATGGAGGAGTCGGCGTCGGAGACGGAGTTGGAGTTAGATTCGGTCGGAGTCCAGGGACCCCCCTGGAGGAGGGTCCCAGTTGGAAAAAAGAAGAAGAAATGCATGGAATGCAAAAGAGGAAGAAGAGAAGAAGAAAGAAGAGAAGAAAGAAGGAGGAGGAAAAGAGGAAGGAGAGGAAGGAGGAAAAGAAGAATGAGGAAGGAGGAGTCCGAGAAGGATTCAGAGTCACCGGTGTTAGGACCGGTAGCGGTGCCTAGTTAGTAAACATTCGTATACACAATGTTGGTGTCTTTATATAGGTTATAGGGCTGTTAGAATTTCGGACAATAATGGTTTTTCAGAACATCAAGAAGAAGACTAAAAAATAAATAAATGAATAAACTAAATAAATAAATAAATAAAAATAAATAATAAATTTCTTACACTTTTTGTTTATACTTTAAATAATTTGCATTTTTACAATACCTAAAGCAGTAAATCACTAAATCAAACCACTATCAACCTCCCTCCTGACCATCTGTGAACTATTGAGTCTATTGATACTTATTATTAAGCGTCACATATTGAGTAGTATTTGGATAACATACATTAAAATTCAATTCTTATGACAAAGCATCAGCAATACATATGATTGTGACGTAACAAACTTTTGCACATAATAAGCTGTACTTGAGTATCTTTGAACTATGGAGAATATAACCCCTAACACAGTAAAGTAACTACACTAACATCCAAAAAGATAACTTATTCACAACTTTGTTACAAGGCATGTCTCTAAACATAACAATGTTAATTTATACTAACATGGTGAATATGTCAACAAAAATTTACATAACCTTACCTAAATATCATATAGACTGACGAGAGTATGCAGTCGTCACAAAAGTTCATATTAGATAAAGTCAAATGAACAATGTACCGAACTAAAGGAACTATAATGTTACAAAGGCAAACCAGGACCATCTTTTAAGCAAGAATAAACTGCGAACATTAAAAAGGCCAACACTTCACACCAGTTAAAGTAACTAACAGACATGCACAAAAACATATCCAATTCATACTATTAATCAACCATATCGTCCAAATGACAGTTAATATTTACATTAACATAGTAATATTTACAAAATTTAGCATAACTTACCGAACGCCGATATACTAATGGGTAAAGACAAACAAAGGAAAGTTTTTACTCTCTGTAAGCTAACATGGCATAACGTACTTACACGACAAACTAGCAGACGAGATACCGCCATTCATCATCACTTGGTAGTCAATAAAAGCGAACCTAAGCGGGAAGAAAAACAAGTTTTCGTATTTTCATTACCATATACATAGTTTCATTGAAAGGCGTTATATAATAATAAACAACATATAAATACATAAAAAATGATAGTTTATTTTAAAATTAAATAATTCATCTCATCAGAGCACTAGGGATTCAAGTTGGTAAGCTCTATATATTCTTTAAGATTAACATCCGTTGAAAGGATGTAAGTATAAATGCTTTCAGCAACACTAAACCATTTTTGCATATTTTGATTACTATATATTCTCTCATACAAGAGAGAGGTAAACTCATCAGCTGATAGTTATTAATGCATTCCTGTATACTGCATTAACGGGAAAACATATGTTTCGGTGTAAATATAATAGATTACAATGTGCTCTATGTATTAAGTCCTCAAGTATGTCAACATCGTTAAAGGTGCGATGTTAATTGCGTTTTATTTTAATCAGATGCTGTAATATTTTCGACGTTTTTGAACTGTGAACTATACGACGTGACGCATGAAGGTCACACATGATGGGTTTCCAGTGTTACGTAAATGATCAAGGTTTACATAGTTGTCACAGACGAGGCACAACGTCTATTCTATTATCACCTCTCACACCGGTCACCTTTGATAGATATTTTCACTAACTCGTTCGATCATCAGATAACAAAACACTTTATCTCTAGCCATGCAGCTGCGATATCGATAATCTTGATGCATCCATCAGGACAAAGGATTAAAGGTCTATTATTTGACTCTCTGGCAGGAATACAAGCAAGGTATTGGTATCCATCAGGTTGACGATAAAATTTTATTGACACACGTGGTGGGAATAAGAAGGCTCTCGTGAAGATAATCCAAACAACAGCAGTAACAGTGCGGTTGCGGATGCGTGTGCGGTGCGGGGCAGTGAGAGGCTGAACGACGGCTGAAGGCACGCAGAAGGCGTGTTAGAAACAACCAGAAGTGATCCCCTCGGGGATCTTTTCGATGTAAATTTTCAATACATAATAAATGGGATATGTGTATGTGTGATGTGCGCGCAGCGCTCTCGACGCGCTGGAGCGCTATCTCGTCTGCGACGAGATATTACGTCGATCACGCTCGAACCTACTCTCGTTAGGCTAATTTCGGTCGTCAGATCCCTTCAAAAAGAGCGTAAACCAAACTATCGGCGTCCACCCTCGGGGTGGTGACCCCCTCTAGTTACATGCCACCAATTGAATTTACCCTGTTTCGTATTGAGTCCCATAATGATTATTTCCAAGTTTAAGCAATATCTCCTGAGTCCTGTCATATCGAA
Source organism: Trachelipus rathkii (assembly GCA_015478945.1). Classification (NCBI taxonomy): domain Eukaryota; kingdom Metazoa; phylum Arthropoda; class Malacostraca; order Isopoda; family Trachelipodidae; genus Trachelipus; species Trachelipus rathkii. The sequence continues at coordinate 7,408 of JABUQX010024383.1, forward strand.
AAGGGTGGTAGTGGTCGGAGTCACTGATAATACAGCGATTATGAATGTTAATATACGTAATTATTTTCTTTCGATTACATTTTTCTGTGTTATAAGCCAACCAGAGCACGTAGAAAGACGATTTAAAAACATCGATATAGGGGTAATCGATCACGATAAATCTATTGGAACCATCAAAAATGATCTACCGATCATTGTAAACTTCTAGAAACAAAAAAGCCCTTTGGGGCTCCGCCCCCTTTAAGAGGCTAAACCTCCGAAACGGTCTTTCCAGACCTTAATTCGTATCAGCGACCTTAAAACCCTAACTTCGACGTATCAAACGTCAATCTGATGAAATGATGGAAATGTCCAATAAGCTGCCGACATGACTGGAAGTTTCAAAAACCTTCGCTGGTGGTTTCAATTCTTTGCCCTTCGACGTGCAGGGTCTGCAATTGGGAAATATCCCTAAATCTCCGGAGTGAGGAATCTTGACCTCGAATTGATGACGGATGCTAAAATTTAAACGGATTAGGTCCGCAGATTTTCGACAAATCATACCGAAAGAACGTTTAAAAAGGAGCAAATTTCCTAAAAAAATGGTAAAAAAATTAGTAAAAAGTACCAAAATGAGCGAAAAATTAACGGATTAGGGTGCCAGAATTTAGCGACAAATCTGACAAACCTTAACAAAGTTCCCTTCAGTTGTCCCCCTATAACTATATATATATAGTATATATTATATATATATATATATATATATAATATAGTTATATATATATATATATATATATATTTATACTATTATATATTATATATAGATTTATATATATATACTAATAATATTATTATATATTATATATATTATTATATATTATTAATTATCATATTATTTATTTATCTATATATATATATATATATATATATATATATGATATATATAATATATATATATATGATATATATATATATAATATTATATATTATATTATATATCATATATATAATATAATATATATATGATATAATATATATTATTATTATATATATATATATATAGATATATATATATATTATTATTATTATATAGTATATATATATTATATACTATATATATAGTATATATATATATTATATATATATATAATAATTAATGATATATATATCATATATATATATATATATATATTATATTATATTATATATAATATTATATATCTATATAATATATAATTATCATTATATATATATATAACTCCAGCTCAGCAAAATGCTTAATTTTTCTATTATGTTCATGAACAAAATTATAGCGTTAATTTAAATTGGGGTAAATTAAATACTTTTAAAACCGGCCAAATGTTCCAGTGTTTTTTCTCTCTTTTATAATTTTGAACGACACACAAATAAAAACAAAAAAAAAAAAAAAAAAAAAAAAACTTTTAAAATTTTAAAATTTTTGTATTATTTTATTTTATTAATTTTTCAAAAATTTATTTGTTTTTACAATGTTACTTTGTTAAAGAAGAGCTCACACCAACACACACAATACATACACTCACACGTATTAATATAGTTATATATATATAAGATATATTATATAATACTTATATATATATACTATAATATATATCATATAACTATAATATACCTACTATATACTATATTCTATATAATTTTTATATTATATATATATATGGATAAATTAAAGTATGCCACACATATTTATATGTAGGGTGTACACGATATATATTTTGATTTGTAATATAATATATATACTTATATATATATATATATAGATATATATATAGTACTACTTATATATTATATAGAAGTATTATAGTTATAACCTATACGATACTATACTATATATATATATATATATTATAAATCTATATATATTCCCTTATATATAATACTATATGATTATATGTATATCATATACTACTGTTATATATAGTATATATATATATATATATATTAAATATATATATATACTTATATATATACTAGTAATATTAATATTATATAATATATATCATATATATGGATATATATATATTATACTATATATAAGTATATGTTATTATTATAGTTGGTCGCGGTTGAGATGTGTGAGTGTGATGTAGATAAATTTCGGGTGCTTTGTAAGTAAGTGAAATTAAAAAAAAATACACTAAAATAAATGAGATGCATGCCTTGCAATTGTTCTCAACTAATTTACCTGAGCTTCGCAATAAATTTAGTGTTTTTGAGTAATCGACCTACCTATAGATGCGAAGCTCTAGATCGCAACTCTATCAAACGAGGTTGTCAGAAGGGAAGGTGTGTGTATTGTTGTTGTTGTTGTTGTTGTTGTTGTTGTTGTTGTTGTTGTGTTGTTGTTGTTGTTGTTGTTGTTGTTGTTGTTGTTGTTGTTGTTGTTGTTGTTGTTGTTGTTGTTTCAGTAATGTAAAGGGGTAATAATAAAATTAAATGTACCATTACATAGTCCAGATCAACTGAATTCTTTCAACCCCATTTGCCTCCTGACAATTCGAAGCTTCGTGTGTGACCCTAAGTTACCTTATCTTAATTTTTTATCATTTGGTCACTTAAACCCTTTTGCCTTTCAAACCTAGCAAATATAATCTTTGAATACTGATCTTGATTTCATTTTATTGCTATAATTAATGGGAATATTTTCAGTTGTTATTTCCCGAGTGTGAATAGCTTATGTTATGTTATGTTATGTTGTTATGATATGTTATGTTATGTTATGAATTTCTTTCAACTTAATTTTAGTTCCTAAAGTGATCATGATTACATACTACAACAACTCTACGACAACTCAAACAGTTTTCCTAAGATGATATATATTAATTATATATATATATATTATATATATTATATATATATATAGTATATAAATTCCTTTTAACATACTTTATCCCCTTCTCAGAGGGTAACACGGTGGGACTACAGGAAATCAACTTTAAACCAGGGCCACCAACGTGTTCGCAGCCGAGTTTTAATTCGTACCCACGAGGAGATGAACCCATACTGGCTACGCGGAGGATTGAACCAGCGTCCTCTCGCACGAGAGTCGGCGAGTCAACTCCTACGCCATGAGGCGTTCTATATATAATAATATATTTTGTATATAATATATATTAATATATATATAATATATAATAGTAATATATTATATATATATTATATATATATATACCTTATATATAATTAATATATAATATTATATATATATATATAATATATATAGTATATATATATCATATAATATGTATACGTATATATATATATATAGTATCTACTTTAATTATCTCTGCTCTACTTACTATATATATATATTATATATAGTATATTATATAATATATATAATATATATATATATATTAATATATATAGATATATATATGGTATAGTACTACTATATATATATATGTAGCGACATAATATATTTATATATACTATATATTATATATTATACTATATATATATTATAGTATATATATTATATATAATTAATATGATTTATATATATATATATAATAGTTATATATTTATGAGATGTTGCACCGTGTGTTGAAAGAATATCATGCTGAAATATAAAAACATGCGGCGCTCCTAAAAGTTAAAGTTAGAGAAATAAGAATAGTCACTTAGTTATTCTCGATTTTTCCAACCAAACGTCTTTTAGCTTCCCAAACGGCGGAGGGGGGGGGAGGGGGGGGGGGGGGGGGAAAAAACCAGGTTACTAATATCTATATGGCAAATTTAAGCCGTAATCCATTTAGTTATCTTGTGGACTGAAGCGTGTAGCATGTATGCGACTGATGGCTATATAACGGAATGAGGCAACAAAAAAAAAAAACTAGAACAAAAAAAAAACAAAATTCATACATAATCGAGACATACATATACGTAATATTTGAAGAGGTTTGCTATATCTTCAAAGAACGTGAGAAAGGAGACGTGTTTCATATCGACAAATTACAGCGAATAGAATGAATACTTTTTTCTTTTCTTTTTCTTCTTTTCTTTTTTTTTTTTTTTTTTCTTTGCTTTTAGTGTTAACATCTTTGAATGGAGAATTTTATCCATGATGCTTCTGGATTTAAGTGTCTTGAACATGTGATTATAGTGTATATTACTCATAAATTAATGATATATTGTATTTTTGATCAGATTTATGACAGTGAATATATAGTTATCTTATGAGATAATATTAAAAGATTTAAGTCAATAAGTCTCTGTTTAGCAAGAGATGTTAGTCCATTGTTCTTTTCCAGAGAGTTTCAATACAGTCGAGAAGCGCGATAGTATTTATAGTTCAGCTAGTGCAGATTATGTTTGGACTTCTGATCATATGGATTCTTCGTATATACTTATATCTTGATTCTGATCCCACGAACAGATACCCCCTCTCATCTCTCCCTATATAAATTATTTAGAGGTAGATCTACCTATATCATATTATACATCTTAGAAGAATATATTATATAAATAGGTATTATCACTAGCATGTAGTATTGTCAGAGTATTGAATAAAGTTATGTTAGCAAGAATTCGGACTAAGGTAGTATGATTTCATAAAGGTAAAATCTTACATGAATAATATTTAGCAATAGTGAATCTAGTATTAGGGGTTGGTTTTAAGAGATATGGTATGAGCCAACATGATTGTTAGTATTTATAGTCTAAAATTCAGTAGGCAATAACCATGTTGTGAAGTAGCAAAAAGACTTATAAGAAAGAGGCCAACTAAACGTAATAATGCTATTAGGGTTGTAAATATAATATAATATAATCCTACGAACCGTAGTATTAATAATTCACTCTAGTATAAGTAGTAATGTAATATATCTAGGAGCATATATAATAGTAGATGAAATAGTTTATATAACTGCATATAATAAGTTGAAGTAAAGTAAATATAATTGAGTGTACATACTATATAGATTTGTACGATATAGTCAATATATATCCATCTATCATATCTACACTTCCATATTTATAGATGTTTTGCCTACGTCGATATTTCAGTTCTCTATGATCGATGCAGAATTGGCGAATACATTTGTTCTGATTCAGGCATTATCGTTAGACACCACCTCTCGCTATAGCTATTGATAGCATCACTGTATTCTTAATCATAACAGAGAGACGGTCGATTGCAGAGCTTTATGAAACCGCAGAAGGGTTCATGCACCGAATACATTATTATCAAGAAGTTCAAGCAAGCCCATTGCTCAGAATTCATCTTAACCAATACAGAAGATAGGTCCACTATCTTAGCTCTATCCCTTCTAGTCTCGCTCAACTAGTTTAGCCCTTTGTCCAAAATGATGTGCTACTGTATAATGTTTGTCTCTCTTCCTCAGTTTGATTAATTGCGAGTTTGCATAAATTTCTACTCTTACGCTTGTTTGATAATCGTTTCACATGAATACATCATATTCCATGTTTTCGTATTAGTAGTTGTCAACAAAGGATGTAATTGAGTAGAAACGAATTTTCTCTCTACACAACATTGCGATCTCGCAGCGAAAATCTTAGGATCAAGCTGTTCTGTTTATTATCCTTCCACAACAACTTCGCGTAACTGACAAATTTACTAAGTTGTTCTGATATTCACTCAACTTCCTTTGAGCGCACTGCTAGTTCTCACTTCTTTATCGATTTTGTAGTTCTTGTAATTTCACTACACAGATATTATTAGGGAAGACACTATGATGCCCAGACTCTTCCAACTGTGTTCTCTTGGTACTATTACGTGACTGCTTTCTGGAAGACAGAAATATTACCGAAGACCATGTCAATTTAACATTCCATAATCTTTATCTATTACTATCTGCGGTATAACTCGTTCCTTCTCTGGTTTTTTGGCCATCTTCACTCTGTTTCTTTTTAAATTTTCATGTCTTTTTACAGGAATGGCATATGCTTTTCGCAGCGAGAATATCTTATTTGCATTTCGGTGCTGATACTGGTCAACTACAGTGCACTTCTTTGATGTCCTTTACAAGCATTCCTTGCTGTCTGTCCTGGGTAAGTGACTCTTATCTGAATTAAATTTGTGTTATTCTGTGGGACAATGTACACTTCTCGAATATTGTTTTATGGAAGTGACCCTCTCAAAATCCAGATGATGCTCTATGTAATAGTGGAAATATACATTATCCGTCTCTCTTCTTTCTTGAAAACACCTTGGGTCTTAAAACTTTTGACTTATTCTGCTTTCTTTCTGAAGATCTTTTATGTGGAATGGGTATTGCCTTTAGCAAATTATTGTACGAGCCAACAAAAATTTTCAAAACCTTTTCAACCTTAGTTAAATTTCAACTCTGATTCTGGAAAATCATACAATTAACCTTGCTGATGTACATAAATTCTCTAGTACGAAAAATCAGAATTCGTTCTGATCATATCTATGTGTTTTTTTCTGGTAATTTTTTTCAAAAAACAAGCATATTCTTTAATTTTGCTTCTTCCTCTTTTATTCTTCTTGAATTCTTCACCATTACTGTCCTTCATCTTGCCTCCATCCTACATTCATTTGCTCATATCCATTTCATCTACAATCTATACCCTAACGATTACCTATGCTAAAATATTTTCATAAGTTTTCCTCTAACTCTACCTTTAGACATTCTTTGCTATTACCCCCTTCTCCATCTTCTGCACTATTGTGATCAACATGGTTTAATTTCTTTCTAGAATTTAATTCGATGCTTCCGTCAAACTCAATGACTAAACATAAGCGGGTTATAAGACTTGACAGTTTTCCTTCTGGTCAAAATATCTGCGTTCCCAAGAGAGAGCGGTTTCATCTATTAAGATCTTGTGATTTACATACAACTTTCAGTTCTCGTCTATCCAATCCTATTTCCTTCATTTTCTTTTTCTCTAATTTCGGATCTTTATTTGCTTAACTTCAAAATAATAAATTTAATAGGTTTATCACTTTGATTTTACTTCTTAAAATGATGATCATAAAAACAAAACAGATTTCTTTTTCTTCTCATTTCATTCACGCAAATAAATTACTCGTCCAGGAAGGTGTCTGTAGATCAATATCTCAAATCCTTTCTTTTCGATATTGCTTGTATTGAGCGAAGAAAATCATTGGCGTTATATTTCGTTCAATATTATCTTTCATGCTATCTATATATAATGATAAAATATATTAATACTATATATATAAATATATATATTATATATATATTAATATATATATATATTTATTATATCTATATAATATATATATATATATATATAATATATTAATTTATAAGGTTGCTATATATATATAGGTGTGTGTGTGTATGTGCGTTTGTGTGGTGAGTGTGTGCGCGCCCGCGTGTGTCTGCGTGATATAGTACAACAGCTTCGAACCACGCACACAACAGTCAAACCTACCTTTTCTTTAAATATATTTTATATCTTCCTCTTTGTGATATTAGAAATCTCACGCTTGTTCATCAGCCGAAACTATTCTTCTAAATTTACTGGAGGATTATAAGAATTGCTCCTGTATGGAGTAAACACCACATGTCAGTAGGTAGTTCCCATTACTCTCTCAGTTGATCAGTCAACAATCTTCTCTCTTCAACACAATCTTTACTGATTCCTTCTTCTCACTTGCCCTTTTCTAAGCCAGTAGAACAAGTTTTATAATCACTTCTTAATAAGTCCTATCTTACATAGTCTCTCGTTTCATTTTTCTCTGTCCAGCTGCTTTCAAACCCCGATTTACTGCTATGCTTCTTCTTAATTACATTTGACTCGTATAGAGTAAACTTTGGGCTTCCTCCTGTTTTAACTACTCTCCATTCACTTGCAAAAATTTTCAAACGCCAGATTTTTATTGGAACATCTGAACTAAGAATTTGCTTCACCAACCCTGCGTAATTATACTATATATATTATATTATATATATATATATACTAAATATATATATATTATAAATTTTTTTATATATATTATTATATATCATACTATTATTATATATATTATTATACATAGTATATAAATATTATTTAATATATATATATATATATATATATATATATATATATATATAACTACTATATATAATTATTATATAATATACTATATATATATATATATATTATTATATTATATATATTTTATGGTGTATATATATATTATGATATAATAATTATTATATTAATATATATATATTTATATATAATATAGATATTATATATATATTATAGTAATATATATCTATATATATCTATTATATATAACATAAATTTTCTGACCTTATTTCTCTCTTTTACATTTCATTATATATTTCTGTTTTTATTTTTCCTCGTTCAGACACGAGCTAACAAAATACGAAAAATATGGTTTTTCTTTTTTCAATTTTTCTTTCACAAAAAATTCTGAAAAAAAGGCAAATTGCACGTAAGTGTGCCCATGAACATTTTGAAAACATTCATTTTAAAGGTTTCTTGTAATTATGTTATAATGAACAATACAAACGTTATATACTTATATTATATCTTATATATATATATATATTAGTATTATATTATATATATTATATATATATATATATCTAATATATTATATATATATATTATATATATATTTATAGTATATATTTAATATATTATATTATTATATAAATACTATATATATATTTATATATATATATATATATTTTATATATTATATATAATATAAGATATATATATATATACTATACTATACTATATTATAATATACTATATTATATAATATATATATATTATATATAATATATATCTATATATATATATATATTAATAATATATATATATACTTATATAATTATTATACTAGTATATATTAATAGTAAACACCCTATATATATAATATATATACTAGTAATATGGTATTTATAGTCGGTTGACTCAGGAGCGAAAATCAATATTAAATGTATTCGTTATTTAATACATTTTAGGGTACCAGATACTTAAATTTTTGGGTAAGACCTAACCGTACACCAAGTACTAACTAACCTACGTAACCTACAAACCAAAACCTAACCTACCAAACTTAACCTAATTTAACCTAACCTAATATTAACCGAGTCAACCACTTATAAATGTCCATCTATATCTATATACTTATGATACTATTAAATATATATATGTATATATATATATATATATAATATATATATATATATTATATATATATATATATATTATTATATATATATATTTTATTATATTATATATTGATTATATATATATATATATATATATATAGGAAATTATATAATAATATATGATTATATATTTATATATATATATATAATATATATATATTACTATATTATTATATTATTATATATAATATACTAAATATTAATATATATATATAATATATATATATAATATATAATATATAATATATTAATACTTATATAATATATATATAAATTATATATATATATATTATATTATATAATTATATATATTATATAAATATATAAATTTATATATATATTATATATATATTATTATTATATATATCATATATCTATATTTTTATATAATTTACTATATAATATATATATATATCTACATTGGATACAACCACTCCGATCAGGGCCCTATTCAAAAGGGGGGCGAAAGGAATAAAATAAATAAGTAATAAAAAAAAATCTACAACAGAAAAACCAAAATTAAAATAAATGGAAAAGTAACCGCCCTGTCCCTTGGCCTAACGTTAAATTCTGGTGGCGCAGACGCTGGACTTACATAGAGAAGATCATGATATTGCAGGAAAATAGAAGAAAAAGGAGTTTCACACAAACAGATGTGGTGGAAGAAGGGCGGTCCACAACGAGTGATTCTGGGTCTCTAAATTTACACAATTTTCATGAAGAGAACACAGACCTTCTTGCGTTATAGGGACGCAGTGGTGAGGAATGCGAGAGTTCAATTTCTCGAGGCTCTGCCGTTTTAACTACCTAAGAAAAAGAGATTAGGCACCAACGTCACGGACGCAGAGAAAGAGGGTTCAGGAGTGCAGAAAGTAGGACAGTATTTATTAGCCTCTTAGCATGCTGTCAACTCTACAAAAGGAGGC
>JABUQX010024383.1:20000-30000 GCA_015478945.1 Trachelipus rathkii
TATATATTATTTATTATATATATATATATATATATATATATAATATTATATATATATTATATATATATATATAATATAATATATTATATACTATATAAAATTAGATGTGTACTGGAATTCCAGCCAGATTTTCAGATTCAATTCAATTTTTTTATTAAAAAAAATACTTTTCCTACCACTAACAACAACTTAGTGTAATTTAAATTATAAATATACTAAACACCTACTGTATATAATATGCAACCACAGGCTTCAAAATCCAATAAAGACGAGCTTGTCCTTTTCTATTTTTAAAATTTGGCGATACATATACTTGTTCATGGTAAGGCCCCATTAAAAACAATATAAAAGAAATAGAACAATGTATATTAACTATTTAGCGCTTTAGTCATTTAAATGCATATCCAACCTATATATTTAAAAGTTGCAACTGAATTATCAGCTGTCATGTCCTGAGGCAAACCATTCCAAATATAAAAAACTTGTTTGTTTAATTATTTTACACAAATATAGGCAAAATGCACATTTTTATTATTAACCTATTGTGACATCTAGATCTCTGTGATTTTCTTGTAGGGAAAACTAACTCTCCTTAGTAGACATATGTAAATTTTTTGTAATCCTGGATCTTATCCTCTCTAAGAAAGATTTCCAAAGGAAACATGCCCATTTCCTTCAATCTTATTTCATAATTCTTATTTAGAAAATTACAAGTCATTCTTTAGTTCTACGTTATACTGCTTTAATCATTTTAATGTACTTTCTTAGAGAAGGTGTCCAACCTTCTGCACAATATTCATTTAACTGTCTAGTATAACCATTAAAAGGCTAGGCCGCTAGATCATTACTTCCATACTCGTGTAAGTAACAATACACTTTATTCTTACTATCATTTTATTAGCTCTATTTCAAAACTACAAATTGCTACTAACGACCACATCCAAAACATTTTCTTTGTCAACAGATTTCCTATTCAACAGATTTCTGTCATTTCATACTTATGTAATAACTAAAATCCTTATTTAATTTGACACTGTAAAGTACAACACAATTTTTGCTATTGAAATTAGCTTGCCACTTATCAACCCAACCAACAAGTTTATCGAAGTTAGGTTGAACTTTAATACAGCCCTTAAGATTCAGAACAGAAATTGTCAATTTATTATTTTTATCAAATTTAGAAACTCTGATTTTCATTCAGTCACTCAAATTATTTATATAGATGAGGAAAAGATTTGTATCCAACATAGAATCAAGAGGAAATTCACTTTTTACCAGCTTTCATGTTATTTATGACATGAAACACCACACATTGTCTTTTGTTATTATTCTCAACCAATTTTTTACAAAGTTAAAACTGTTTCCATGCACCTTGGCCATTTTGTGATAATGGGTGTATCAGCTTAGAATGGGGTGCTTTACTATTATTGAAATCTAATTAAATAATATCTCATATTCGTCAACACTATTAGTTATATACTCAATAAATTTTAAAAGATGCATCAGGCAAGCTATATCCTCATTTTATCATTAAATTTATCTTCTGCTCCTTGATCATACACTCGCAGGAAGAGCGAAAACCACGTCACAAATGTCAGCATCATCTATCAGTATTCAGGTTATTTCTCATAAACTTCTTTGGAAAATTGAGCTTCTGGTATTCATTGCTAATCCTTAAGCTTTCTTTTCTAGTATAGATTTCCCCTCTATAAGTGGAAAGATAACTAGCATTTTCATTAATCTAGTCTTTTAATTCATTGTAGCCTAGGAGATCATGTTTCTCGGCCAACTAGTTTCCAATGCTGGTCTTTGAGTTGGTGCAAGAAATTGAAGTGCCGGGTTGCTAGGCTAGTCGCTCTAACTCTCCTCACATGACCCGACACTTCCGACATAATTATGTGATAATAATTCATTCTTCTACCATTCCTTTTACAAAATATTTAGAACTTCCTAGATCAGTTCTTCTAGATTTTCAACTTACTTCTCAATATTTCTTATATAGTTTCTCGTTTCCAATTGCTTCTCTGTTTTAAAACATCCACTCGTGTCAACAGGCAAATAACATATTAATATATATATATATATATATATATATATATATATATATATAAATAATATTTATTAATATATAATTTTATATATATATATATGATATATGTTGAATAATAATTATTAATATATTAATATATATATATATATTTATTCTATATACTATATATATATAATATATATACATATAATCATATATATATATACTATATGTCATGTTACAGGACCCACCACGGCTCACAGAGCCAGAAGCACAGGTATGGTTTTATATTTATTGATATATATATATATAATATATATTACTTATTTTAATAATATATATATATATCTATATAGTAGTATATATTATATATTAATTATGATATATATATATGTAATATATATATATAATATATATATTATCTAATATTATATATATATATATTTTAATATTATATATATATTTATTTATATAATATAATATATTTGATATAACTTATTTAAATTGCCTTATATACTATATTAATAAATTTTACTGTATAATTATATATATATTATATATATATATATATATTATATATATATATAATATATATAAATATTATTATATATTATAATATTTATATTTTCTATTATATATATATATATATTCTATTATAATATATATATACGGCTTATACATCACTACATACCCTTATTACTAAGCTAGAGATATATATATATTATATAATATATTATATATTAATTATATATATACATATATTATACTATTATATATATAATATAGATTATTATTAATATAATATAGCTATATATATCTTATTTCATTCCATTTCATAACCTCTATTTAGAATACTAGTAATACAATCCAATTGAGTAATGATGTCTTCATATCAAAAAGATATAATGCACATTAAAGAATGGATTTGCGACGAAATCTAAAGCAAAATCTCGTCTCTTGAAAGTCAATATGTGAAGAATAAAGTCAAAAAGACTTTTTTTCAAAAGAACTGATAAGTCAATACAAAATACTAATTCTTCCTTTAATCAGAAAAAATAATAATTTGATTTCGGTAAAGGATTTACATGATTAAATGGGAAAGACGAGACAATTGGAATACTATACTTCATATATAATAATATATATATATTATATATATATAATACCTTATATATCTATAGTATATAGACATAGATAAATATGTAATATAATATAATATATATATATTACACATTAACACCACTCACGGGCTGGTCCCTTTTCAAGGAGGGTACAGAAAATAAAATAAAGGAAACCCACCCAAACCCAATCCTAGTGCAAATCTCTTAGGTGTGAGCAGTAATGGGGTTTAAAGTGAGGAAAATTAATACAGTAGGAATAACGAAGTTGGCAAAGTTCCACGGAACAGAATGCTAAAAGAAGGAGGCACCACACGAGCTAGTCTGGGGTTTCAATCCTCACGCAAAATTCAGACGGGAGGAAGGCTCCCGACACCACTTGTGCTGTGATGGTTACACAATGGTGATGGAATGCGTGAGGTCAACTCCCTCGAGCATCTGCCGTTGTAATACCTATAGAAAAAAGAGAGTGCGCTGACGTCACGTCGCAGAGAAAGAGGGTTAAGGGAGTTGAAAGATAAGGACATGTTTATAATTCTTAGTTTTAGACTCACCTTATCAAGAAAGGTGGAGCCGAGCCCCGAATGTGGGAACAGTACTACAAGCAAGGGTGCATAAGGCCCTTATATAACTGTATTCGCTGTGCAAAAGGAAAAAATTACCGTAGGCTGAACAGAACTCCCAGCTTCTTTGAGGCCACTTGAGTGGAGTCCAACCATTCAGTGTGGGGTACACTGAAACCCCCTAAATAGAGGACCTCTGCATTTGGATGAGAAGAAGTAAGAGTCTCATGAGAGGTAGTAAGATATTCAAAAAGGACCTGAAACTCTGCTACATTGGGCTAGCAGAAACACAAGATAATGTTAATAGTAGGGAGAAGATTTAAGTCGTAGAACATCGATGTTAGGAGATTCAAAGTTTTTGAGATGTGTGCATGAGTGTTAATATTTATTTAGGCAGAGACTCCACAATTCAGTTAAAAATTGTAAAACAAGTTATAGTTGGAGATATTAAGTTTATTGGAGAAAAAAATTCTTCCTAACTGGGCCTCAGACAGTTATGAAATGTTAGGAACAGAGTTAGGGAGGTGAAGCTCCACAGATTCATGATTAGCACTCAGGCCACGTGCGTTGGCAAAGTCAATAGTGAACCCCCGCCTGCTCGCACCCCTACGTATAATCTGTCCAGTCATTCGAAAAGCCACTCACACAGGCAAACACCCATAATCGTTTGAACACAGTAAGTGCTAAAAACATACAATAACTAAATCTAATTAGGGTAAGATAATCTTTGATAAACTGATAAAATTAGTAAATAAATAAGCAGACAATACTAAATAACAATAAATAAATAAGCTTGCAGATCATACCCTAACCAGCTATCATACAACCGCTAATTAACCTGAAGATATCTTATTAAAGCCTAAAAATAAATTTTATATTATTCAATATTAATTAAAAGGAAAATAAAAGCTAAAACCGTACAATATAACTAATAATGTCTCTAAAATTTAAAAATCAAACTAAAACTTAACAAATTTCAAGACGGCAAAATTTCCGCTGAAATTCTAGTGATTTGTAGATGGTAAACATTAAAATCAGTTGCATATATATATATATATATATATATATAATATATATATATATAAAATTTCTATATATATATATATACTATATATATAGATATATATTATATTATATATATATATATATTATATATATATATCTATAGTATATATATATATATTACAACTTAATATATATATATATATATTTATATATATATTATATATATATATATTATATATATATCCTAAATTATGATAATATTCATATATATACTCATATATATAGCTCTACTAATATATTATATAGGTGGGGTGTATCGCGATAATTCTAGTTCGCGATAACGCGTTCCGGAGTTATCTGTTATTTAATCTCGATTAAATCTTTTACCGATAAATCGGATATCGCGATAATTTGTCCAAACTACGATAACTATATGCGATAATTTATCGCGATAACGGTTTCGAGTTTTTTCTGCTATCCGATAAAATCTTTTACCAATAATGGGTTTACGCGATACTTTTTGTTGTATATATTTATTCTTATATATATATATAAATATATACTATACTAAAAATATATAATAATATACTATATATATATATATATATATAATTACTATATAATATATTGACATTGTGTAAATATGCATAGAGGTAATAAAACTAAGTATTAGCTAGAGTTTTTCAATTCGTATATCTTTGATGTGTTAAGCTAATATGCAGATTAATGCTTCCAGGTTAAAACTATTCAATAATTATTTCTATATTAAATTCAATTATGAGGTCTGGCACCAGTCCGCCAGTTGCACTGGATCAACTCCAAGGCGTAGAAACAGAGTATCTGGGCTGCTGATCCCCACCCTATTTGGACAAAAAAAACTGATTGACTTGAAGACCAACTGCCACTCAAGTTCTGCGTCTTGGTCAATTACAAACCTCCTTGACGTATAGACAAGCAGGTTTCCAGCACACCATCTTGAAGATGAGGACGTACCTTCTTGGCGCAATGCTCTCTTTTCCACCCAAAGATTCGCTGTATGTGGAATGAGGCGGTTTTGAAGAAACAATGGCAAAAGCAGAGTCAAGGCCTGATGGAGAAGAAGTGATGGAGAGTTACTTGCGGCTACCGAATCGAGAACGCCAACAATACAGCAGAGCAGAGGGAAAGGACATGAAGCAGAGAACGAACTATATTCAAAGCATCTTGAATAGCTGATGATTACATGAACTAACTCAAGGTTACAAGTCATCAAAGATCAATCAAGAGTAAAGTGCTCTCATTGTAAATAAGTGGGCAGGCGAAATCGACAAACAGCCTGTCAGACCAGCTTTTAACAATGGAAGTGCTACCATTGGTCTTTTATAAGGGTACAATACTGCAATGCCGTCTAGCGCTGCGGTTGAGCGATTGTTCTCCTTTGCAAAAGATAATCTACAAAGAGCTAGCATGATTTCTGTCAGATAAAACTTTTATAATGCTACTGTTATTGGAAGGGAAGCATTTACATTGCGTGCAGAAGGCAGAACCTATATTTATATTTTTATATTGTAAATTGTAATAACTAATTCTTTTGATTTCATTTCAAATCCTTTATAAACCTTTATCTTTGACTTTTACATATATTATAGAATCTATAACATCAGAGCATTAGCAAATAACAATTTTATTACTAGAAAACATGAGAAGCAAAGGAAAAAAAATAAATTATTTAATAAACTTAATTTATTACAAGTTAAATAAAGCAAGTAGCAACATTTCCATATTTTCTGAGTACGATGTCGGCGTAAGAAAATGATTTTATATATAACTAAAATAGGTGAAAGAGTAGAAATTTATTTTTAGGTTTTCTTAATGAACAAAAGTCGTTTTTTCTTTTACATTTTATTTATATAAAATGACAATACATAAAAAATTTGGATTAATCGATTTATCCGGTTATCGCAATATAACGTCGAACTTTTCTATCCACGAGCTTCATCGGATATCGGTTATCGATGATAGTTTTCGTTATCGATTTATCGGTTATCGCGATAACATTTTTTTTTATCGTGCCCATTATATAATATATAATAATACTATATAATTATATAAATATATATATATATTATATATATATATATATATTATATATATATATATTATATGATTTTAATATATATATTTATATTTAATTTATATAATATATATAATTATATATATATATATATAATATATTATATATAATACATATATAATATAACGGTATAATATATTATATATCATATATATATATATATCTATATATTATATATATATATATTATATATATAATTATAACTATATTATCATATTATTATAAAATAGCACCTTATGCTTTCCTGAGTTACAAATAACATAACTTAACGCAGTTTAGGATTTGCAAAAGTTTCGTGAACGTATGATCTAATAAAGAACTGATGATTACTACGGAGATTTTTTAGTAAAACAGCACAGTGAAGACTAAAGAAATTTACCATGAATCATTTATTGAACTGAGTTTAGTAATAAAATTTCAGATACTCAGACTTGAAAATGTTGAGTCATTATCCGGCAAAAAGAAAAAGCTTCGAATTAGTGAGCGTTTTTGCATCAATCTATCTGCAAATAACTTTTGTTAATATAATTATAATCTAATTAGAGATTTTGTGTGTTTCTAGTGTGTAGTGTTGTGTGTGTGTGTGTGTGTGTGTGTGTGTGTTGTTGTGTGTGTGTGTTGTCTCTGTGCGTTTGTGTTGGCTATGATTATTGAAACTAGCTATAACTTTGAGCTTATAATAGTGAATGTAAGGATTTTTTCCAATTTTGCCGTATCATATATAGGTGTTTAATTCCACGACAATAAATTTAAATTTTAAAATTTGCTGTCAATCAATGTTATGTCTTATTTTTTTTCTTCTTATTATTTATAGACAAGAAAATGTTAGCAGAATTACTGTGTATTATCTTAATTGATTTAAGATCTTGTTCATTTTTATTACTTTTTTATAAATTAGACTGAAAATATCTATTTTAATATCATTTACTTAAATGCGCATCAAAATATTGTATTTTACTTTTTTTTATAAAATTTAAATTCATTTATAATAATATAATCAATAATAATGAAAATCATTAATAAAATACAATAAATCTAGAACAACTAACTAATATATACATAAATATAATATAAATAAAATAATAATAATAGATATATACATAATACAATTTCAAGCTATAATTGTTACGAAGTAATAATAATGATAATAATTACGGTTTTAATAGTTACGAAGAAATAAGTAATAAACACAACAAATAATAATAATATAACAATCAAATAATCACGTCATACAATAATAATAATATCATAAGATAATAAAGTATTAAACAAAACATACCCTCAATATCAAAAAGTCGGTACTTGAGGTTTTCAGTAGATGTCCTATTTATCTTTAATTGTCTGCTATAATAGAAATATATATAGGTTAATTTTTATATATAAAACGTATATCCAAATAAATATATAGGCCAATTATTATTTTGGAGATCAGCTAAAATTTTATCGAGAAACTGTAAAAAAAAAAAAAAAAAAAAAAAAATCCTCAAAAACTACAATAGCTACAGGAAAAGAAATACATTTTTTGGAATCCTTGTAAAATTTTGGTTAGGAAAAAAAAAAAAAATAAAAACAAAGGAAAAATTTGGGACGGGAGCTCGAGCCGGCGGGGGACATAGTAATATATATATATATATATATAATATCATATATAATATATAATATATTATATATAATAATATATATATTATATATAATTATTTGTAAATGTATTACACGGGAATGTAGGGGGCTCGAGCCACGGGGAGCACAGGGGGGGCTTTTCCTACCCGTTAGGGGAGGGCGGAGGAAGCCGACCCCCCGCGACAAAACACAAATACCTAAAGAGTGGGGTTCGGAGACCGCTCCCCGGAAGTGGGAGGAAAATAAGTCCAACGCCCGTAAGTTCCCACGGAGGTCGAAAGACACCGAATCATACTGCCATCGGTGCGGTACACGCTTGAGGTATTCCTTTCGTTAAAAAACAATAAAAAATTTACAATAGAAAGTCATTATTTTAACGAGTAACGTAATAAATAGGCCTTCTACTTCATATATCTATAATTATTTACATATACTTTTTTTTTGACATACTTTGTTTACCAGGATTCCCAATAAAGTAAATTCTCTTTCCCTGTGATCAGAATATTGTAGTTTGAGATACTGATATTTTTTATTATATTTTATTATTTTTTTTTATTTTTTTTTATTTACATTCGCACTATAAAACATATATTTGACAATTGGTCACATAACATCTCATGTTTTAATGTATTGATTGATATTGCATTCTTGGAGAAATTCCTAATAATAAACTTCGTTTCCTGTTATTCTTTAAAAATGTCAGGTTTCATTACGAGTATAAGCTGACACGCAGCGGTATGGCTAGTCTACACACTAGCCTAAATTAACAACAGTCATAATTAATAATAAGCTTTTAAACGCATATTTTTAAATTCGATATGGAGTTTAAAAAAAATGCGAAAGAAGCCATTTTTTTTATAAAATTATAAAAATAGAATAATGTTTATAGAATTTAAATTATAACTTAATTACTCTAAAAATAATAAAGTTCGGGATTAAATTTCACCAAGCTATTTTTATGGAGTAAGATCCCTGGGAATAGCCTATATATATATATGCTTATATATAATATATATACTACTATATATATATATATATCTAATAATAATATATATAGTAATATATAGATATATCATAGTATATATATAATATATATATTCCTATAATAACCCCACCCAGTTGTTTGTTACAGGAATGGTTATATTTTGTTAGAAGATTTTACTATATCATTAGAGTAGAATACATACTTCTTTTATATAACATTTATATACTATCACACACCAACACGTCCGAGTGCTGAAAAAAAAATAACGAAATATTGCCTTCAACAATTCATTAAGTTCATATAACCAACCAATAAATATATCAGTATATAACCATATATCCTATTACTATAATAATAAGTCATATACTATATAATGATATTATCTAATATATTACTATAGCATTATATATCTATATAATATATACCTATATATAATATTTAGATAGTTAATATACATATACTAATATATATATATATATAGTATTATTATATTATTACCTATTATATATATTAATCTCTAACACCTCGTGTCCCGCATGATGCAGGGTGTGTAATAACGCAAGAATG
>JABUQX010024383.1:35000-39618 GCA_015478945.1 Trachelipus rathkii
ATATATACTATATATATTATATTATATATATATATACTATACTATATATTATATATATTATTTAATTATATAATATATATATATATATACTAACTATATATATAATTATAGTATAGAGAGAGAGAGAGAGAGAAGAGAGTATATTCTGGCTCTCAATATAGCTACTTTGGCAACCTGAAAACATTCTGACAACGCCTTTGTGTTCAAGTACGTTACGCAAAGGTCAGACAGTACAAATATAACCGTACAAGATAATATTGTAAGAAAAGAGCATTTGAATTCAAAAGCAATTACATTTAAATCCCCGAGCATTAGAACAAGTAAGAGAGAGCAGAGAGAGAAGAGAGGAGAGAGAGAGAGAGAGAAGAGAGAGAGAGAGAGAGAGAGAGAGAGAGAGAGAGAGGATATAGAGAGAGGAGAGAGAAGAGAAGAGTGAGAAGGAGGAGAGAGAGAGAGAGAGAAAGAGAGAGAGAGAGAGAGAGAGAGAGAGAGAGAGAGAGAGAGAGAGAGAGAGAGAGAGCGAGCGTGTGTTTCCAAATATATATAAAAAAGCCGAAACATTAGTTTCATTATACATCCTTTAATGGGTAAAATATAATAAGGGTGTGGCTCGGACGCTGAATCATGAAAGAATTAATATCAGTCTTAAAATTTTTAAAATATATATTATATATAAATATATATATATATTGATAAGTTAAGTATACTCTATAGAGATTAATTAAAATTATATAATATATATAATATATATAAATATATATATATATATATATATATATATATATAATATATGATATACTATATATAGTATATAGCTATAAGGCCAACTAAAGAATTACCCGCCATGAATCTCGAAAAACTACATGATAGGTACAAAGAATACTGATATAGTATATATCATATTAATATATATACTATATATATATATATATAATATAATATATATATATATATAATATCATATATTTATATTATATAATAAGTATAGTATATATATATAATATATATACGTATCATCCGGGATCTATAATCCTGGTAAGTGAAGATTCACTCAAAGAGTTATTTTAACTCTATACAATTGAAACTGTCGGTTTAACTTGCAGTATTTAAGAATTTAATGCAATCATACTCGATACTTAGAGTGGGTCTCCTTACATTGGGTCCTGTGTTTCTTGACCCGAGTGCAAGCGGGAGATGCGTGGCTGAAGGTAATCTGTCCTACATAGGGGCTCCTTATTCTATTGAACTTAGAGCACTCTTTCTAGGTTTAAGTCGCGTAACTTCTTTAGCTTGTTGTGGTGAGTGGTAACATCGGCTTGGCATACCGTTTCGCGAGGGGCCCGGATCTAATCCTGGTAAGTGCAAGATTCTTCAAGAGAGTTATTATTATGCTATGACAAAACTTGAGACTGGGTTTAGTTGGCAGTATGTTACACTCTATAATTATATATACTATATATATATACTATTAATCTATATATATATATATATTATATTATATATAGTATATTATTATATACTATATTTATATATATATATATATATATATATATAAATATACTTAATATATATATATATATATATATATAGTAATTATACTTATATATATAATAGTATATATAATATATTTATATATAATATTATATATATATATATATATAAGCAGTTTATTATTCTTACAAAATTGAACTGTCGGTTTATTGCAGTATTTTACATATTATATATTATACTATATATACTATATATATATTATATATATATAAACTATATATAAATAATATATTTAATATATATATATATATTTAATATATATATATATATATATATATAAAATAACATAATATATATATATTATATATATAATATATATATTAATATAATATATATATATAATATAATATATTTATATATATATATATATATATATATAAGTATAAATTACCCAGACAACTCGTTTCTAATTTTGTTTCAAAATGTAAACAAGTTTGCAACGTCAAACTTGCAAGCCTTGCTATAAGCTTGCCAAAGGATTTCGGCAAGTGTGATTATATTATGGTATCAAACATGCTAGTTACATTCTATCAGACTTGCAGCACAGTTTTTTTGGCAAACTTTAACAACAAGCTCGCACATCGCTTGCACAAAGTTTAAAAACAAACTTCCGATAAATCTTAAACAAAAAAAAATATTTTTTTCACGGATTCTTTATTTATTAAGATTAAAGAATTATTTATGACAATAAATTAATAAACTACATTTTAATTAATTATTGAATAGACGTTGATATTGATTGGCTCGCCTACCCTATGCTTGACGTCTGACTAATACTCATACTATTCGTCACATAGGTAGTATTGACTCGTGACGCATTGCATGCTAGTTCAGTGTTTTTACCACTGGAGCTAAAACACAAAACCATATCTAAAGATGCATTATAGGCATTAGTTTATAATTTTAACATCGTAAATATTTGCGTTATTTCTTACGAATTTATTTACTGTCATTTATGAAAAAAATATTTAAATATTATACTTATATATATTAATTAATTAGTAGCTTATTTATATTATATTATATTATATATATATATTATAATTATATTCATATTAATATCATGCTCTTATTTTATTTAAGTATCTTATATTAATATAATATTAAATTAATAGTTATATTATATTATTATATTTAATATATATATATATATTATTCAATATATATATCATATTATATAATATTATATATATATATATAATATATATATTAATATTATATATATATATATATATTATATATATACTATATATATATTAATATATATTATACTAATATATTATAAGTATATAATATTATATATAGTAGATATTATATATATATATGAATATATATACTATAATATTATATATGATAATTATATATTATATTATATATATATAATATTAATATAATATATATATTATATATATAAATATATATATATATATATAATATATAGTATATTATATAGTATATATACTATATATAGCATATATTATATATATATACTATATATTATTATATATTATATATACTATATACTATATATATATATATATATTATTATATGATATATATATATATATATTATATAATAATTATATATAATATTTATAATATCTATTGAAAAAGAATATAAAAATACTAAGAAGAATTTATAAATGAAATAAAAAATTATTCCGTAATAATTATTATTTTCTATTTAATTTAAATATTAATACTTTTAATATTGAATTTTTATGTATCATAAATATCATTAATATATTATATATATATTTTACTTATATATATATATATATATACTTCATTATTATTTTTTAATAGTAATACTCCACTATATAATATATATATATATATATATACTATTATATATCCTATTATATGATATATATATATATAATATATTATAAACTTATATTGTATGTTGTGCGTTTGGTGTGTATGTATGTGCATGTACGTATTTGTCAAGCTTGCTGCAATTTGCCTAGCAAGTTATTTTTTATTGAAAACTGCTATACATTAACATCAAAGTGGTTAAATTTTTAGCAACTATGAAATCTATGCTGCAGTTCCACAAAGTTGTTTTTAGTAATTTTGTGAAGGAATAAGGTGAAGAATATCTTGTAGGAGTTGTATTTGCTGTCTCCGGGTATTATAAATATATATATTCATACTATATATAATATATATATATATACTATATATAATATATACTTATATATATATATATATATATATTATATATATATAATATAATATAAATAATATATAACAGACCTCATTAGATCAGTTTTCGAGACATCTGATAGAAAAAACGGTATTTATTTTAAGTTATTAATATATATATTATATAAGTATATATATATATATATAATATATATATTATTATATATATATATACTATATATAATTATATATATATATATATATATTATAGTATATATATATTAATATTCATTAATTAAATTTCTAAAAAAATTAATTAAATAGATAAGGAAAATGAGGCAAATGAACACAATAGGGAAAGGAAGCGCTAAAAAATGTGCATGCCAACAACTTAACAGCTTAAAACTCCCAATGGGGGGACTGTTTCCCTATATATTAAATTATATATATATAATATTAATATATATATATTATATTATATAATAATATTTATATATTAATATATATTAATATTAATATATTATATACTATATTATATTATTATATAATATATATATTATATAGTAATTATAATATAATTATCATATATATATTATATATATATATATATAATATACTATGTATATTATAGTAAATATATATATATATCTATATATATTATAATATATATTATGTTTATAGTCGCTATATATATATATATATATATTATATATTATGTATATATTATATATATATTATATAATTATATATATCTATATGATATATAATATCTTATAAATATTATATTAATATATTAATATATATATATATATATATATATAATATTATATATATATTCGTAATATATATTATTATACTATATAATATTATAATATATTATATATAATTATATATATTTATATTTATATATATACTATAT
>JABUQX010024384.1:10000-15000 GCA_015478945.1 Trachelipus rathkii
GCAAGTCAGTGAACTTGCATGAAGTGATCGAAGTCACCCACAGAAACACAATTCACAACTTGGTCAGCTCAAATTTTTTTGACTCCAACTCTACTATCTTGAAAGTTACCAACCCCGACTCCGACTCCGACTCCGACCTTTTGAAAATTACTACCGACTCCGGACTCCGACTCCACCTCTTCAAAATTATCCGATACATTCTTATTTTAATCCTTTAAGCTACATACTAAGCAATTCTGAGGTAGAGCAAGGATTAGAAAACATGGTCAAATTGGAGTCCTTAGGTATTGAAAGTATGCATAATAATAAATCTGAAGATGATTTGAAACAGATTGAAAAATTCAAAGGTGGTATAGAGTTCAAAGACGGAAAATATCATATAGATCTTCCATGGATTGAAGATAAACTTCCCTTGTTGCCATCAAACTATAACATTGCTCTTGCAGTGCTTAATAGAGTTCATGAAAATTTAGAAAGAAAAGATTTAGTTAAAGCCTATGATGATGTCTTTCAGCAACAATTAGCTGATGGTATTATTGAAGAGTTCAAAGTATCTCCCTCTGAGTATAAAAATTATATTTGGGTTCCTCACAGACCTGTTATCAAAACTGATGAACAAGTATCAACAAAGGTCAGGCCTGTGTTTAACTGTTCTCTTAAAACTAACTCTTTACCTTCTCTAAATGAGGCGGCCTATACTGGACCAGATCTTATGTCTTCCCTATTAGGACATTTATTCCGGTTAAGATCAAATCAGTTTGTCATGCTATCGGATATAAAACAAGCCTTCCTTCAGATTAAGTTAAAATCTATCGAAGACCGCAATCGCTTTTGCTTTTTTTGGAAAAAGTAATGGTCAATTAAAGGCTTATCGATACTCAACCATTGTTTTTGGTTTCACATCCTCACCTTTCATCCTCAGTTATATCATCAAGCATCATGCTCAGTCTTATAAGGATGATGCATGTACTCAGATTCTATTGAATAATTTTTTTGTAGATAATTTAATTATTAGTGGCAATGATCTACAACATTTAAAAGAACTTTATCATGAATGCAACAAAAGAATGGAAGATGGTGGTTTCCATCTTAGAAGTTGGGACTCTAATAATGATCAATTGAGAGCTGTTATGGAAGGAGAGGGTAGAATAGTTCAACATCAGGAATCAGAAGATAAGGTTCTTGGATATCTTTTTAATCCTCTTACAGATAAGTTAAAACTAGCAAAATTTTCAGTAAATACTGATGCAAATACCAAAAGATTGTTGTTATCTGCTGTGTCCAAGGTTTTTGATCCTTTAAATATCTTTTTACCCGTAACTTTAAGAGGTCGGTTATTAATTAGGAAATTATTGGCAATAGGGCCAATTGGGATGAAAAAAGGGTCCCTGACCGATGTTTTTAGTTTTCCTGCGTCTCGTCTCTATGTTCAGATTTAAATAAATTACATAATATTGAAATTGAAAGGTGTGCTTTCTCACCTTCTTCCTCAAACTCTCTATTTGTATTTTGTGACGCTTCAACGTCTTGTTATGGTTTTGCAGTTTATAGTATAGGTCAAGGTTCTAATTTAATATTCTCAAAGGCCAAGGTGGCCCCTCTCAAATCTAGGGCTTTGCCCTCTTTAGAGTTGTTGTCTGTGTTCTTATTTTTCAAATGTATCAAATCAATATTATCAGAATTTTCTAATGTTCAGTTCAAAAACATAAAGGTGTTTGTAGATGCTCAAATTGTCCTTTCATGGCTCCTATCTGGAAGAGCAAAAAATAAAAATATTTTTGTAAATAATAGGCTCAAAGAAATTTATCAAATCAAAAATCAAGTTGAGCTAGAGTACAAAGTATCCATTTCTTATGCTTACATCAATACTGCTGAAAACCCAGCAGATCTGATTACCAGAGGTGTTACAACTTCTACTTTTCTTTCAAAATTGCCATTATGGCTAAAGGGTCCTTCTTGGATTCTTCTAGATCAATCTCAATGGCCTATTAGTAAACTTAAATGTTTGTCTGAGGCCAATAAGGAAAAGACTTTACAATGTAACACATCTGTGGTTGTTTCTCAGTCTTTGTTACCATTTAAAGATTACTCCAAAGTGTGCATGGCTTATAAAGTAACTTACAAAAATATTCAAATTCATTAGCAGAAGTAAAGGGCTGGATGAATATTGTGATCAGAAAGCCCAACTCTATTGGTTGAAGATAATGCAGCAGCATTGTTTTTCTAAGGAGATATTATTTCTCCAAAATCCTAAAAAGGATGAAATTTCACTGCTGGTTAATCAACTTAATTTATTCATAGATGATAAAGGCCTCATCCGATCCAAAGAGAGAATTGCCAAGACACTTTTATATAATGATGATGTGATAAATCCAATTCTTCTTGGCAAGGATCATCATCTCACTAGATTGATCATAAGAGACTTTCATTCAAGATGTCAACACTTGGGTGTTCAACCACTATCAATTTCATCAGAGCTCATGGCTTCTGGATTACCAAGGCCAAGCAGGCTGTAAAGAATGTTTTGTCAGACTGTATAGTATGCAAAAAAATTAACAGTATACCCTTTAAAATATCCAAAAAATGACTAATCTTCCTCATCATAGAGTTAATTTTGTGCGTCCTTTTGAACATACTGGCGTGGACTTTACAGGGCATCTCATTGTAAAGATTAATGATAAGGAATTTCAAAAAATGTATCTATTAATTTACACATGCCTTAATATCAGAGCTATTCATGTTGATGTCTTTCCAGATATGTCCACTGAATCCTTTTTACTTTCATTCCAACGTTTCACAAATATATATGGCATACCGTCCAATTTGTACTCAGATAATGCCAGGAATTTCAAACAAGGTGGAAATATTCTGTTAGAAATCTTTGTCTTCAAATATGTTCTCCGAACATATGCGTATCAATAACATCAAACATTACAGGATTCCAATCTATTCCAGTTGGGTGGGATCAGTTTGGAAGAGAATGATACGAACAGTTAAGGGATGTCTCTATAAAACTATAGGTAAAGCAACCTTAACCTACTTTCAACTGTTAACAAGTTATTTCAAATATCACCAATGTTATCAATTCAAGACCTTTAACCTATAGGTTATCAGATAATGATTTGGAAGTTATTGCTCCAAATTCCTTTTTGAAGCCTTATGGCAATTCTAACCTCATATTCAATAAGTTTCCCACCCCCCTATTGGAAAAAACTTCCTCCCTCCACAACAAGACTTAAGCCATAACTTCTTAACTGCTACAAGGAAGAGTTTTTTGCGAGACTTTTCAGGGAATTATGGTAGAGTTCTTACTTATTAAATTTGCGCCAGACTAGTAGAAATCTCTTATCAGTCAGAGTGGACCAACAGAATTAAGGTTGGAGATATAGTTCGATACACACACCTATAAAACCTAGACCTTTCTGGCTTTGGGTAGAGTTCTTGAAGTCATTGTTGGTGATGACGATAAGATCAGGAGTGTGTTATTAAAAAGGGGAGATGGACAAACCTGTCACTATTCTATTTGTCATCTCTACCCATTGGAGTTATCTATTACCCATTCTGTCTCCAGTGGAGAAACTGATGCTGAAGCAAGCAGTGATCTCTCCAATTCAGATGGTCAAAACAATGAAATTACAGATCAAGTTGATCCCTCAAATTCAAATTCAGTTATTTCAAAGTAATAGTGATACTGCTATTGTAGATGAACAACCTTCAACTTCAGGTATAAATTCACCTCAACTTGACTCTCAACAGAATCAAATTTCTCAGCTCAATTCAGTCAAAGAAAGACCACTTAGACAGGCTGCTGTCAAGTGTCAAGAATTCCTTCGCAGGAATTTATCTGATTTGTAAAAAATTTAATTCTTTTAATTGCAATGGTTTTCATTGCAACTCTTCAGTGGAAGGATATAAAAACTATTATATACTTCCACATATATATATCTTCTATTTTGCTTGTTTTATTAGTTTATTTCAAGGTACTTTATTAAAACAGTTTTATAGTCTTCTTTAAATAATCCTTCTTTTTATTTTATTTAGTTCTATTCTGGGTTTTTGGTAAGTTTTACAATAAGTAATACTTCTTGTATTATTTAGTGGAATTTGTACTTTGCCAATATTGGGTATAATTACAAGAATTCCCTAAACGCAAAAAATCACTATAAACACTTCAAATTCAAAACCGGTCCTATTTAGTCGTGCTTGTGAAATCAAATTTAATAATCAAAATGTAAAAGGGTATAGAGGTAAATTTCTTCATTTCTTTTCAAATATTTTTACTATCAATCTATCTCTATTCTCTTTACCTTCTCACCAATCAAATTTACCCTAACTAAGATTTTAAGTGATAGGTTACAAAAGCCACGAGGCTGAGTTATCTATGGACTATCAAGATCTTATTCAAAGAGCAAAAATTCTTTGAGAACAACAAATTCATCTAGGTTAGGTTGAAATTTCTTTTATATCATTTTTTTATCCTTATAGTTGAACTTTCTTTGCAGCCACGATCGATCTAGGTTAGGTTGACTTTTTTGCAACCACGATCCATCCCGGTTAGGTCGAACTTTACGGCTTTTAAGTCAAGGTTAGGATAAGTCTGGTCAGGTAGACACCGATTTACTATATATATATATATATAATATATATATATAATAATATATATATATATATATATATATATATATATATATATATATATATTATATATATATATATATATAATATATATTATTTTTAAATATATATTATTTATTATATATATTTTTTATATATATATATATATATATATATATATATATATATATATATATATATATATATTATATTATATATATATATATATTATTTACTATATATAATATATATATTATATATATATCAGGCGCGGCTTTACGGGGTGGGAAGCACAGGAGGCCGGGCCTTCCTCTAAAAAAAATAAAAGCAACTAATGTAATAAAATAATTCAATTTACTATTTATTACTATTAAAATAATGTTTAA
>JABUQX010024384.1:17500-26230 GCA_015478945.1 Trachelipus rathkii
GCAAAAATGGCAGGAGTCGGGGTCTCTCGGCCTTCCGGGGAACGACGGGGTAGGACTATTTCCCCCCCCTCCGGGGAGGGTCTCCGGAACCCCCGCTCTTTGGTATTTGGGTGTCGCGGGGGTTCCTCCGCCCCTCCCCTACGGGATATGGAAAACGTCCCCCCCTCTGTCCCCCGTCGGCTCGAGCCCCTCTAATATTTTTTTATTTTTTTTTTTTTTAACATTTTTGTAATAAGCTTTATATGCTGATTCCAAATATGTAATTGGTTTTTCTGTAAGTGTCATACTTTTCGAGATATTTCATATTTGAAATTTTTTATTTTTAAAAAAATTTTTTTTACATTTTTGTAATAAGCTTTATATGCTGATTCCAAATATGTAATTGGTTTTTCTGTAAGTATCGTACTTTTCGAGATATTTCATTTTTGAAATTTTTTTATATAAATGTGATTTTTAAAAAATTATTTAAAATATTTCGAACTTTTGAATCATGTCCGTCACCACTTAAATTCATTATTAGTATCATATACTAGCAATATGTTAAAAAAAAAACAAAAAAAATAAAAACTGACGGAGTCGTAAAACATAACAGGGCCTATTATATATATATATATATATATATATATATATATATATATATATATATATATATATAGATATATTGCCACCTCGCTCTTATATGTGTATATATATATATATATTAGTATATATATATATAATATATATATATATATATATATATTCACAGTATAAATTATATACTTTTTTAATAAAGAAATAAATAAAAATTAGAGTACTCAGATATTATAAATTCTATTATTATATATATATATATATATATAATATATATATATATTATATATATAATATATATATATTATAATATATTATAATATATATATATATATATATATATATATATACTATATATATAATATAATATATATATAATATATCAGAGCTGGGCGCGCCTATAATTTTTTGAGTGCGCCTGCGCCTATGCGGCCTATGCCGCCGAACCTAGTGCGCCTAGCGCCTATGATTTTTGTCACATCAGCGCCTATGCTCCTTTTGCGCCTACGACTTTTCGCCGCGCCGGTGATGTTCGCTAAATTATTTGCCAAAGATAAAACATTTAGTGCGATCATAAAAGACATTGCTTTTATTAAGGAAGAAAAAACACATTTATTAATTTTTGTAAATAAAACACGAAAACTAATATCTACACGTCTTCTTCCTCCTCCATGTCCTTGTGGCTCCATGTTTTCCCCCAGGAGGTTCAGCACGGAGCGCTGCAGAAGTGAAAATTTTCAGAGCCATTAGTTGCAATTTTATTTGCAGTTAAGAATTACTGAAAACTAGTTATATATATAATATATATATATATATATATATATATATATATATATAATATATATATATATATATATTATAATATTAATACTATATTATATATATATATATTAATATATATATATATACTATATATATATTATATATATATATATATATTATATATATATAAAAACGTTTTACACTGGTTTTAGAATGATACAAGTTTGACACACTTCTAAGCTTCTAACTTTTAAGGGTTAAAAAAAAAGCTTTGTTCCTGTTCATAGGCGCGGCTATAGGCGAGGAATTGGCTGTTGCGCCTTTGCTTAGTCCGCCTTTTTAAAAATTGTTGCGCCTATGCGCCTACGAATTGATAGTGCGCCATAGGCGCATAGGCGAACAACGGCCCAGCTTCTGATATATATTATATATATAATATATATATATATATATATATATATATATATATAATATATAATATATATATATTATATATATATATATTATATATATTATATATATATATATATATATATATATATATATATATATATATATATATATATATATATATATATATATATATATATATATATAATTTAAATAACTTAATTAACTAAATAATAATTATATTTACTAAACTTTATATTAATTAGGTAATAATTAGGAATGTTTACTAATTATATAAAAATAATAATTAAAAAACTAAAAAAAGCAATTCATGGCTAAAAAAATAAAAATAAAATAAAAAAATCACAAAAAATCAAAAATAAAAAATTGATTTTTTTTTCTAAAAGAATCAAAAAAATTCCCAACCATGCTTTTTTCTAAAAAAAAATTTAAAAATTCACCAACCCTTCTTGTAGCATATAGATTTCCCCCAAACACTTCACACTGAAGACAAAACTGCACTAAACCCGGTTATTTTTTTAAAGTCATGCATATGAACAAAACCTATATTTTAATTTTAACAATTAAAATTTAAATGAGTTAATGCGATTTCACTACTTTCGTAATTATTCTTATTGCGCTGGCCTACCCCCTACGGTTTGCAAACCAATTTATTATTATTATTATTATAAGAGCAGCTTTTTGTGAATAAATGATTACTTAATATAATCTAAATAAATAATAGAATAAAATGAATTAAAAATTGTAAAAATTAGAAAAAAAATAAAACTTAAAGCTAAGGTATTTTTATTAAAAAAAATTAAAAAAATCTCATTTTAGTTCTCACATAGCCGATAGTTGACGTGCGGAAGCCACTTGTATGCGGAAAAAGTTTTATCAATGGGAATAGCATATTTGCCGTAACTTATGATTGGGTAAACTTTGATGCTACTCTCACAGATTACACTATGCTACTCTGTTCCAAATTTCTACACTATTGTCATTTGTCGACAAAGAATCATGTTTTAAACATGTATCTTTTATCGATATTATAAATAATATCGAGTGCTACTATTAATCGACCCCTTATTCACCATTAAAATTATCCGATTCTCAATATCGATGATTTTTAGTTGATTCGAGTAACGGAACCTTCGTTATTTTTATTTTTCATTCAAAGAAATGGAATAATGATAACGGAATTACCTTATCCAAGTTACGGAGTAACGGTAACGGAATTACATCGGAAATATAATAATCGATTATCGTAAAAAGAAAAATGTTATCGATAGTTTTTATGCATCCCTAACACCACGCCTACAGATGCCAAACCCACTTATAAATGTAATTCTTTTCGTTATTGAAAGTGTTATTACTTATTAGTCGTTGAGTAGGCTAGTGTTGGATTTTTATTTGAAGAACATTCAGAAGCCTATTAAAATTGATTATTTTTGGAAAGTTAGCTTACGAGGATGGAAAGCGGGTAGGCCTATGGTTAAGCAAATTTCATTAATCTTACCAACTAATTATTTTAAGTAGCCTATCATTTATAAAGTAGACTATAAAACTTATTTATGTAAACTAGCCTTATTATTATTTGTGGGGTTCAATTGATTAAAAATCTTGGCAGTCAGTTTTGCAAGTTATTTGTGTCCAAAGTAATTTTTATTTTGTTTTCAATTTTCAAATGTGATTTAAATAAATTTAGGTAATTATATATAGCAGAACCGCTATATCAACTGAATTTTTAGAAAAATCGGCATATAATAAAAAAAGATAAAAGTAGCGCAGAGGGGCTTCACCCCCGATTTTTATAAAAATCGCAGGATATACTCTAAAAAAATAATAATGAATAAAAAAAAAAAACGTGGCGGTCTCTTTAGGAAAAAGTTAGCCTCAGTTAAAACCCATAGGATTTTCTTATAAAAAAAAAAATCATAAGATATACTCTAAAAAAATAAAATTGAAGCATAAAAAAAAGAAAAGAAAATGATTCGAGTCTTAAGGAAAAAAAGTTAGCCTCTCAAAGTTTAAAATTTTCCCTAGGCTTTCTTATAAAATAAATTTGTGGGCCTCCTGCTCGTTTTAGGGCCATCCTAGTTCAGGTTATGATAAGATTTGTTAAGTATACATAGATTTTCTCTGTGTATACCTAACAAAACATATAACCTGAAATGAGACCTAACCTGGTTGGATCACAAATGAAAAGTCTATGAGAGTTTTAACAACTTTGAGAGACTTTTACTTTTTTTCTTAAAGAGACTGCCACATTTGTTTTTTTTTATTCATTTTTTAGAGAACCGGTATATCCTGCGATTTTTATAAAAATCTGGAGCAAAGCCCCTCTGTGCTGCTATTACCTAAAAAAATTATGATAAAAAAAAAAGTGGGTGTCTTTTGGAAAAAAAGTTACAGGCTCGCAAAGTTTGGAGAATCAAATAGACTTTTCCTATACTCTCAACTAATCAACTAAAAACTTTGTCATTTTATCACATAAGGCTTGGGTAACTAGAAACTGCAAAGTAAATTTCTCATACTTTTGGCTATATTGGCAAAACAAAGACTAGGAATCAAATTTAAAATATATATAGTATATAATATTATATATAATATATATATAATATAATATAATATTTATATAATTATATATATATATTATATATATATATATATATATATTAATTATATATATATTGAACCTTTCATCTGACGCAAAATTTTTCAAAAGTCCAAAAATGATAAATGAGATATTTATATTCTGTTCAAATCCCTTTCAGATACCTATTTAGCTATTCAATTCAATAGAACACATTCTTGTATTTCCAGTTAATTTCCTAATCCCGTAGATTGTCAGTTGGGATTTTCTTTTCCGTATAGTTAAGATGAAGTTTTTTTTTGTTATGGGAAAACCCTTTTTTTTTGGGGGGTGTTTTTTTTGAAAATACATATTGTACTGAGATTTCATAATGACTCGATTTTAGGAATTTTAATTGATTTAGATTACAAGTTAGTGATAAATGTAATTGCGAGTGTTCTATAACGAAAATTGCCGACAAATTTCAATTCTACTGTAATAGTAATTAGTAACAAATGTCGTTCACGATATACGCTTTCGTCTACAGTGAGTATATATATATATATATTCCATATTTCATTAGGCTAGGGCGTACTTGGGGGCTTAACTAATCCATTAGGTTAGAGAAAGTAATGTTAAATAATTTTTATTGTTTTACTTCTTTATATATTTCACCCTAATTTAGTTCTTATAACTGTTGCTCCCTATTTTTCTTTGTTTTTGGATGTTTAAGTTATTTATATGGTTTCTCTTAATTTTTCTTATTGATTAAATATTTACTGGTGTATATATTTTTCTCTTGATTTTTAATATTATTGTGAGATGATTATATATTATAATATATTTCATATTATATATATATACTCATATAACTATTAATATATAAATATATATAATATATATATATATATATTATATATATATATAATATAGTATATAATATATATTTGATTAAATATTAAAATGCTATACATATCTTTAATGTATTTTCTAATGTTTATAAAAGTACAGTTTTATATGTATATAATATATATAAATAATAATATAATAATATTATATAATAATATATATATAATAATATATTAAATAATATGGCACTCCCAGCATCCCGAAAGGCCAGGCATGTAACTAGAGAACTATAACATATACACGAAAATAAATATCATTTATTAATCAGGAGACATTTTTACCCTAGCAGAAATTAAAAAAAAAAATTAATTTAATTCTAAATATTTATTAATAACTCCATATTAATATTAGTAAAAGTGCAGGCTCGATTGACTTGAAAGACCTTGAAAGCTGCAGTGCTCGGGGCCTATTTCCGGAAAGGTTTCAATTTCCGTTTTATAGAACAATTTTGTCACAATTATTATTTTTTTCTTTTAGTGTTCCTAAACTAGGGGGTCCCCGAGCCGACCGGAGGACAGTAGGGGGGACGAAGTCCCCCCGCGTCGTCCCCCGGTAGGCCGAGAAAACCTCCTGACTCTCTCTTGATCGTTCTTGTTTACCCGTGGGTTATTCTTTAGTGAAAAAAGAAAAAAATCAACATTTGGCAATACTTCCGCCTCGATCCGGGAAGTAACCGCATTCTTCGAATTTTATCAAAAAAACCTGTAAATTTTTCTATTCAAATTTTAACAATTTTAATTTTTTAAGAAAAGCGTTATTTTTTTAATTTTTTTTAATTATATGAAATAATAAAATGTCTCCTGACTTTAATAAAATGATATTTATTTGCGTGGTACCTGTTATAAGTTTTAGTTTACATGCCTGGCCTTTTGCGTGGATGCTCGACGCTATATATATTTAATATTTATTTATGTATAATTTAACAAATGGTTGAAACAATGATTCTTGTCGAGCTCTTGAGGATTTTCATTGCCTACCCATCGATGCCGACATTTCAAAATAGATTGATAATAAACTCATTTGTGGATGTGTGTGGCCACAGCATCAAACAAGCTAAAAGGCAATGACTGTAAACTAAGTTGATGATATTTAGTATTTGGAAGATAATATGAATATGGAGCTAGAACAGCTTAATCCAGCACTCAACAGACAAGATTTATAGCAAAATTATAAAGGAAGGTAATATCATCAATGTCAGTAACAGAAGCTCAAAACTTATTCACTTATTTGGCTATATATTTATTAACTCCAAGATAATCAGCACACGAAGTACTTCCGAGGAATGAGTATTCAAAAGCAGTGGAATTTATGGAATAAAAATTAAGAGCAAATTCCCTCCATTTCAATAAAAGTTACCTATTGAATGAGTCCTCCTATGTCAGCAGTAACTCCTTGCATCTTGGTAACAGATCTCTTCAAAAAAAATTAGATAAAGGTTATATATAAAATAGTAAGCAAATTGTCAGCAACTTCATCAAATGCTAATGTTGAAAGGGTATTTTTCAACTTTCAGACTTGTGCACACAGCAACATTAGAACTAGGTTGGGAACAGCTAAAGCAGGGAAAATTAAGTTTTTTTGTATATAATTCTGTGAATGATAATGTTCAGTTTCTGACTTTTTAATGATGAATTCTCTGCTCTCTTCGTCTCTCTCTCTCTCTCCTCTCTCTCTCATCTCTCTCTTCTCTCCTCATTCTCTCCTCTCGACTCTCTCTCTCTCTCCTCTCGGGGGGGATCTCTCTCTCTCTCTCTTCTCTCTCTGCTCTCTCTCTCTCTCTCTCTCTCTCTCTCGTCTCTTCTCTCTCTCTCTCTCTCTCTCCTCTCTCTCTCTCATCTCTCTCTCTTCGACTTCTCCCTCTTCTTCTCAATCCTCGTCTCTCTCTCTTTATAATATATATATATAATATATATATATATAGTATATATATAATAAAATAATATATATATATTATATATACTTATATAATATAATAATAATATTATATATATATATATATTACGTATATTTCAAATATAAAGGTAAATAAGAAATCATTTGTATATCATTTTAGGTTAATTTGAATAAACTTTTTCTTTATGCGTTTTTTTTTTTTTTTTTTTTTTTTTTTTTTTTTTTTTTTTTTTTGGGTAAAATAAATAAAGTATATAACTTATTTTTCAGATAAGAGTTATTATATTATAAGATACAACCCTCTTATTTTTTTTTTTACCTTTAAGTTTATTAAAACTAAAAAAAAAAAATTAATAATAAATTTAAAATATACACCAGTTTACAGTGTATCCAGAAATATATTTGCACAATTTAATGCAATGCTAAAGAGGAAGGGAACCAAGAGATGTTTAGCACATGTTGTAATAACATTTTTCCAGTAGTGATTTTTGCCTTTATAAAGAAGCTAATTAAAACCAATAAAAAAACATCATCTAACAAACCATTCAAATAGCATTTAAAACCCAAAAAAAAACAAAAAAAAAACTCAGTTCGTTATTTTAAATTTAAAAAAAAAAACAATGGTTGTTTTTTTTTTTTTTTTTTTTACTTAAAAAAAACAATGGTTTTTTTCCAAACCCTGATACAATATATATTTCCCATAACCATGTAGTTTAGAGGGCGTAATTTGGGGACTTAATAATAATTTCTCCAATTTAGTTAGGGCGACTTGGGGGGCCTAGATTAAATTCCATTAGGTAGGCGTACTATTGGGTCTTTAAAAGATTAGAATCATTAGCTAGGGCAATAATTTAAGTCCTTGGTTTAGAAGTTTTGTTAGGTAGACACACAATATTTTTACTATATAATATATATATTATAATATATATATAATATATATATATATATATATATATATATATATTATATATATAATATAGTATATATTATATATATATATATAATAATATATATATATATATAGTTTGATATATATATAAGCTCAGATTAAATATTTAACTTTATATATATATATTATATATATAAGATAATATTTATATATATATAATAATATATATATATAGTATATGATATATATATATAATATTATATATGGTTTCTCTTCTCAATGTTTAGTTTCTATAGATGTTCTCAGGCCTGCGTGTCGCTATAGGTGGTCAACTCACACTGAGTAATGTGAGTAGACCTCGCTCTCTCTCTCTCTCCTCTCCATCTCTCTCTCGCTCTCTAACTATAATAATATAGTACGATAATATATATAAGTATAATATATATATATATATAATATATAATATATATATATATATATAATATATATAATATATATATATATATATACAATGGTTGGTCATATTGGGGCCCCCTAAATGGGTTTTTTCTCAAATCAAAGAACAGGCCCACCTTGAAAAAAAAAAAAAAAAACCCATAAAAGAACTCCACCACTGGCGTTTATTCTGGATTTTAATTAAAAAAAAAAAAAGGTAAAAATGTAAGGATAAAGATTCAATCTGAGACTGGAAGCTAATTAATTATATTGAAAGATTAGTAAGATATCTTATGTAATTACT
>JABUQX010024385.1:0-5000 GCA_015478945.1 Trachelipus rathkii
AGAGAAGATAACACGCCATCACAACACAACACATACACTTACACATATACACACATGTCACTATGACACTATATCACACATTCACTATGACGCTTACATTTACCCATAGACACTTACAATTACACTATACACATGCGGTCACACACACATTCAACTTGATACTTATACACAACAATTCACTATGACCTTAACATATTGTCCATAGAGCACTTACATTTAACGACTTACACTTTCACACATCACGATTACTTTACAACTCCCACAGATTTACTTACACTTCACACAGAGTTTACTTACACTCACACCTAGATTTACTTACACACAGATTTAGCTTAGCACTTGCACACTAGATTTTACACTGGCCAACAATTCAGTTCTGGCACATCACACACACACACACCACATAACACACCACGCACACTCACTTACACATATTACGTATCATATAATTTATTAAAAACATTTTAATGTTTAATTAAACACGTACATTATATTATTAATCATTCAAATATAACAAATTATTCAAAGTTTCTTAAAAACCTCTGTAATAATCCATCATATCTTTGAGCAAAGAAATTTATTTTAACTGTTAATACTTTTTGTTTTATAAATTTTATACCTATCTAATTTTAAAATAATTTACTAAATTTTATGAAATTTTATTAAATAACATATATTTTACGTACCTTAAACCAATAAATCAGTAAATTCAGTAAGCCAGCCCCTAGCATCCCCTCTACAACAAGCTTAATGCCCACGTTTTGGTTTCTATAATTGACTTACTGCTTTGAATCATCTTAGCCCTGTAAAAGTATAAAATAACAAAATTATGAGTTCTTCTCTTGCTAACAATATAACCACTGTATTTTTAATAAAATCAGTTCTCAAAGTTTTTATTTAAAAACTTAACAATTATTTCATCGTTACTAAATTTATTATTATTCACTCGATGTTAACTAAAAATATTCAAAGTTTTTTGTAAATATTCGGGTTTTCTTTTATATTGATTACTTTATTATATGGGTACATTGACAAATTCCATACACGAGAAAACATCAACAACTCCGCTACTCCTACAGATACGAACTCGACTCTCTCCTTAAAACGTTGTTTGAAATACACTACTTTAGGTCTAAATTTTAGGATAATCCTTTTTGTAACCCGAGGCGATTTAAGCCTAATTCCAGGTCAAAAATATATTTCAAACTGTCCTTTTTCTGTAAAATGTGGTGCAATAACTAGGTTAGGCCTAAATTTATAGGCCTAAATTTAGGATAGCCTTTTTGTAGACGGGCCTTAATTTAATCCTAATACCAGGTCAAAAGGTAATTCCCGCATAAGACCAGAATCATTGTTATTATTATTTTGATAAATATATTTCAAACTGAAAGCATGCTGGATCGGAAAAGCTCCTTTAAGCAGGTAACAAAGGAAGATGTTTTCCTTCACTTTGTGATTGGGTCGGGAATCCTTATCTCTATATGAACCGTATGTGATGTGTCGACTGAATTATTTTAATCGTCTTTTTCGGAAGATTGAACGTTGTTCTTTACAACTTGTATTGTTGAGCATGGTGTGTGTTTTATTATCTTTTAGACCCAAACTCATTTAAAATCATAGTTCATTTTTAGCTGTTAAGCGGTGCACAAGTTATCCTGATTTGTATTAAAACGAGTGTTTAATTTTACTAAGTGTATTATTCATAGTTTACTAATTAAATACTTACATTGAGATATAAATTATAAATTTCACTAAGAATAGATAATAATTAATTCACTAGTTTATAAGCTAACCACCAGGGCTCAGCATGACCCCCACCCGCAAAGGCAGCCAAACCCGGCACTCCGCAGCGTGCCGTCCCGCCGCAGTCCCCCCCCGCCGCGTGCTTTGTCTCCGCAGGCGCAATATTTCCGCGTTCCCGCCCGCCGCGTGGCGCCCGCAGCGCCGCAATATTCCGCGGAATGAAAGTATATAGTATACATATATAATATATATATATATATATATATATAATATATATATAAATATATATATATATGTATATATAAATATAGTATATATTATATATATATATATATACTAATATATATTTTCATTCGCTGCGGAAAATATTGCCCGGCCCTGCGGGCGCACGCTGGCGGGCGGGAACGCGAAATATTGCGCTGTCGGGCGCACTCGGCGGGCGGGGACGCGGCGGGACGCACCTGCGGGTGCGGTGTTGCTGCTTTGCGGGTGGGCTCAATGCTGAAGCCCCTGGTGGTTAGCTTAGGAAGGACTAGTAGAACTTAATTATTATCTACTAGTGAATTTAATACATTATTCCTCAATTGTAAGTATTTATTATAGAAATAGATAATACACTAGTAAAATAAATAAACTTTTAATACAACATCAGATATACTTGTGTCACGCTTACACAAGCTAACAATGACTATTGATTTAAAATGAGTTTGGGTCTAAAAGATAATAAAACACACAACCTGCTCAAAATACAAGTTTAAGATAACAAACGTTAATTTCCAAGATAGACGATAAAATATTCCTCTGACCAATTCATCATTATCGACGGAATCAGTAAGAGATAGGATTACGCCCGACCAATCACAAGTAGGAAAAAACATTTTCCTGTTACCTGCTTAAAGGAATCTTTCCGATCCAGCATGTTTTTTCAGTTGAAACGTAATATTTACTAAATAATAAAATAAACAATGAATTCTTGTCTTACGGAATTACCTTTTGACTCTGGTATTAGGAGTTAATTAGCCCGTCACAAAAAAGGCTTAATTCCCTAAATTTTAGGCCTAAATCTTAGCCTAACTAGTTATTGCACCACATTTACAGAAAAAGGTCAGTCTTGAAATATATTTTGACCTGAATTAGGCTTAAATCGCCTCGGGGTTACAGAAAAGGGATATCCTAAATTAGACCTAGAAGTAGTGTATTTCAACAACTTCTCACAGATGAGGGTCGTTTCGTATCATGTAAGGAGTGCTGGGTTGTTGTGTTTCTTCTGATGGATTGTCAATGTGTACCATATATATAATAATAATAATAAAGAAAACCCCGAATTCTTTAAAAACTTTGAACAATATTTTTAGTTACCTCCCACCAACATCGAGTGAATTAATATAAAAATGTATAAGTGAAATAATTGGTTATTTTAAATAAAAACTTAGAATGATTTCAATAAAATACATGTTATGTTAAGCAAGAAGAAGAAACTTATTTTTTATTTTATACTTATTATGGCTAAAAGATGATGTAAAGCATGAAATCAATAGAACAAAACGTGGCATATCTTGAATGTAGCGGGGTGCTAGGGGCTGGCCTTACTGATTTACTGATTTATTGCTTTAAGGTTCGTAAAATAAAAAGATTTTTAAGAAAATTACTGATAAGGAGAAGTAATAATTTAATTTTAAAATCTTGTAATCTAGTTATAAAACTTTAAAACCAAAAAGTATGTAACAGTTAATCAATAAATTCTTTGCTCACAAGATAATGAATTGATTTATATAGACGTTTTAAGGAAACTTTGAACAAAAATTTTGGAGTTAATCATTCGTGAATGAGTAATATAAATGTACGTGTTGAATTAAAACATAAATATGTTTTTAATAAATTATTACGTTATATGTGTAAGTGAGTGTGCGTGGGTGTGTATGTTTGGCTGCTGTGGTGTGTGTGTGTGTGTGTGTGTTGTGTGGTGGTGGGGTGTAAATCTGTGTCAAGTGTAAGTTAAAATCTGTGTGCTAAGTAATCTGTGTGTGAGTGTAAGTATAAGTGTATGTAGGTGTAAGTAAATCTGTGTGAGTGTATAGTAAAATCTGTGTGAGTGGTAAGTAAATTCTGTGTGTGATGGTAAGTGTAAATGTGAAGTGTCTATGGAACAAATGTAAGTGTCATAGTGAATGTGTGTTATAAGTATTCATAGTGAATGTGTGTGGTGACCGCATGCGTAATAAGTGTAAGTGTAAGTGTCTATGGGTAAAATGTATGTGTCATAGTGAATGTTTGTATAAGTGTCATAGTGAATTGTGTATAAGTGTAAGGTGTATGTGTGTGTTGTGTGCGTGTGTGTGTGTGTGTGTGTGTGTGTGTGTGTCTGTGTGTTCTAATACATTAATAACATAACAAAGGCTGAAAAGTAATAACACTACAAACGTATAATATAAAAATAACATAATGAAAATAATAAAAATAATAATTAAAAAATAAATAAAAATAATAATAAAAAAGTAAATAAATAAGTATTAAAACAAAATAAAAACTACAAAAATAAATGAAACTATAGTTAAAGCAGTAAAAGCAGAAAAATTAAAAAACAGTAAAGCAGAAAGTTAAAGCAGTAAAGCAGAACGTTAAGGCAGTAAAGCAGAAAGTTTAAAGCATAAACACATGAGTTAAACAGCAGTAAAGCATGTAACACAAAAAGCATACTCAATCCCCACCCTTGGTGTTCAGGTCACACCTCATTGATTTCCTGATTAACTGCTTAACGGTAATAAGTAATTGTAATTGAATAATGTGAGTTAAATGCAAGGATAATAAACATATGAGTTTAAGGCAGTAAAACATAGTAAAGGCAGTCAAAAATGAGTTATGAAGCAGTAAAACCAGTAATACAAAGCTATACTAATCCCCCCTAGGTGTGTTAGGTACGTCTCTATTGATTTACCGATTTACTGCTTTAAGGTATGTAATGTTTAATAAATAATGTGACATTAAAGCAGAAAACATATAAGTTAAATAACAGTAAAACATGAGTTTAAAGCCGAGTTAAAACAGTAAAACAAAAAGCATACTAATCCCCTTTGGTGTTAGTTAACACCTCTATTGATTTACTGACTTACTGCTTTTAAGGTCTGTAAAGTATATCTTTTTAATAAAATTTTTTAAGTGCCTAAAATAAGGATGGGCTAAAATTGACC
Organism: Trachelipus rathkii; assembly: GCA_015478945.1. Taxonomy (NCBI): domain Eukaryota; kingdom Metazoa; phylum Arthropoda; class Malacostraca; order Isopoda; family Trachelipodidae; genus Trachelipus; species Trachelipus rathkii. The sequence continues at coordinate 4,932 of JABUQX010024385.1, forward strand.
CATTGGTAGACCAAAGGGTTGGTCGTGTTGTTTATACTTGTGTATAAGTGTAAATGTAAGTGTACTAGT
>JABUQX010024385.1:12500-25000 GCA_015478945.1 Trachelipus rathkii
TTATAATCTTATATATATTATATTATATATATTATATTATAGATTTATATATTACTATATATTATATAATATATTTATATATATATATATATATATATATAGTTTATAGATAAATTGATTATATATATAATAGTATATATATACTTATTCAGTTATTTTACTATATTTATATATATATAATAATTATATATAATATATATATATATTATATTTATTATATATTTTATATATGGCCCGTTATGTTTTAAGACTCCGGCCATTTTTGAGTTTTTTTTTGTTTTTTTTTAACATATTGCTTATATATGTAACTAACAATGAATTTCAGTGGTATGGACATGATTCAAGTTCGAAATTTTAAATAATTATGTTTTAATATCACATTTATATCAATAAATTTAAAAATGAATATGTCTTCAAAAGTACGCATTACAGAAAAACCATACATATTTGGAATTAATCGTATTAAAGCTTATTACAAAAATGGTAAAAACAAAAACAAAAACTTTTTTTTTCATCATCATTATCTCGAAAAGTACGACCTTACAGAAAAAACAATTACATATTGAATAAACTTTTAAAGCTTTATTAGAATTATGTAAAGAAGATAATAAAAAAAAATTTAAAAAAAAAAAAAAGATTTTCTTTTGAAATTGCGACGGGGGACGAGGGTTTCAGGTGTGTAAAAAACCCGTAGGGGAGGGGCGGAGGACCGCGACACCCAATACCAGAGCGGGGGTTCCGGAGCCCTCCCCGGAGGGGGAAATAGTCCTACCCTGTCGTTCCCCTGAAGGCCGAGAGACCCGATCTGCCATCTTTGCGTTTACCCTTGGGTATTCCTTAGTTATAAAAAAAAAAAAAAAACTTAAACTGACTGCAAGTTAAACTGAAAAGGTCCTATATTATTTTGAATCATGTTTTTCACCCCTTTAATATTCTAGAATCTAGATACAGAAATATATAAAAAAAAAAAAAAAAAAATCCAAAACTCTACTCTCAAACCATACAGTCCTATATATTATAATTAGATATATATATTATAATTCTTAATAATATAAAATTCACTTTTATCTTATCAGTACCTTTCAAGGATATATAATAATAATAAAGCATTTATTAAGTTTATTTGAATTAAATCACTTATTTCCTTAAAAGTTTCAAAAAATCTCCCCGAAATAATTTACTCTCACTAATTTAAAAATCGCAGCCTATCCACTCATTAACTAGCTATCTAAAAATAATAAATCTACTAGATAATAGATAACCATTTATAATGGGTCTCTCACTATACTCCTCACTCATCATAAAAAGCTGTTACTACAATTAATAAGAAATATACATCTCCTACTACGAAATCCTCGTTCCGTACAGGACGACGTACATACGTTGGAACCCCGCCTGTGTTGTTCTAACGGTGTTATAATCTAACTCCACAAAGAATGCGACCTAATGTATTACCTTTGCTATAGTATTTTTTTTAGCGATAGTTTGTGATACTTGAGTTCTATTCATTTTTAATTTAGTTTTTTCAAAAATGGTTTATGGGATATAGGAAGCAAGCTAACTCAACAAAAGGGAAAGCAGAGAGTAGCGGAGGTATGTTCCCCCCGTCGTCCCCCCGCTGAGGCGAGAGTTTCCCTGACTTCTTTTATCCTTGCCGCATATCTCTAATCTTGAGTATTCCTATTAGTTAAAAAAAAACTTATTGGCTAAACATTTAAGAACACCTCTTATTCTCATAGAAAAATAACATGTGTATTCATAAACCATAGTCTATTTTACATATGTGCCCGATGCGATCGTACCGTTTAAATATATATGTTTATGTGAGACCACAAAATTACACCTAAATAAAAGTTTCAAATATTTAACAATAGTTATAATTATATATACATAACCCAGTTAGCCATATAGACTATATACATGGTAAGCCATATTTCCAAGATTACCATTATAGTTATTTAGCCTATCACACAAAAACCTTTCTAAATATTATATAAATAATCACTTTTATCTACGAGACCGTGTGATATATTATTCAGGTATAAGTGATATGCTACATTTATAGTATATTATTATTATCCACTCATAATAAAAAATTACATAAAAGTTTCCCAGAAGTTTTTAGACATTATAAATTATATAATAATATAGATGTTAGGTAACTCTCATTAATGAAACCTGATAACCTTAAGCATATTATAAGAGGAAAATTCTCGAAAAGATACCATAAGAAATTCACGCACACTCAAACAACCTGTAACCTAAAAAGTATACCCGTATTTCAGAAATCTATTTATTGCTTCCACCATGTTCTCTCTCATAGTCAGGACTTAAAAATGTGTTCTCACCTAATATTAGTTTGAACACAACTCAAAATATCTCAATAAAATTTTCAGAAAATACAAATATTGGCATAAGAAATAAATTAACAATTAGAACGAAAAGACGAGTGTGCGCGGCTCATCATTCTTAATGTGACATTGATCTTATTATTAAAAAGTATAATATATATAACTCACTAGAGATGCTATTCCATAGATTGATTGTCGCTCACACACCAGAAGCCCTTTACTCCTCCTCTACAATGCCTACTCTAAGGTCAAAAAATCAAAACTATTACCCTCAAGCATGTAATGATGTATTTCAGGAGGATAATGGGCCATTTATATTTTTAGATACTCCACTAAAAAATTCCTTTAATATTTTCAAAAATTTCAAATCTATTCACATATAAATTTTAAACTTGTGGAAGGACTGTTACTACCAATAAAGTATTAATAGCTAATTTAATAATAATCTCGAAGATACGCAGTAGTATCCTCACACTCTCTATAAATAATCATTTCTAAAAATTATAAATAAATCACTATAACTATATTTCTATCAACCTTGTATATTCAATAGTAGGAATGGCCACTTTATATATGTTTTGATCACAAAATAAGCCTAAAATTTCATAAACATAATCCTTTTCCCATCAGTAATTAATAAATAGTTTAGGTTTAATTTTATTTTTAATACTATTTGCAACAATTGTAATTAAATTCTCGAATAATAATAATATATATACTTATATTTAGACCATAGTAATAGCCACTACAATAAATAACTTTCTCAATAATATATTAATAAATCATTTCTTTATATATATATTATATATATTACTCGACACTTGTTTTTTCAGGAGGAATGGCCTTTTAATGTTTGAACCACAAAATCTTAAATAATTTCAAATTATTTGACATAAATTTTAAATTTGAGGATGTTATTACGTCCAATAATAAGTAATATCCCAACAAGTTGCAAAATTACAATGCTCTTCCTTCAACCATTAAGATTAGTTCCAGTGTGTTGACAGATACTGAGAGCTTCTTCAGATGTTTTACAAGACTCTTCTTCATTACACTCAGCTTTCCAACTAATATGGGAATCACCACGAAATCATTAGTGTTCCACATTATTCTAATTTCATGTTTGATTCTTTGATATTTAACTTCCTTTTCCCTTTCATATGCCACCACGTTGTTATTATTTGGGACTCCCACTTCTATATTATATAACACTTCTGATCCCTCTTATCCTTGACTACGATGTCCGGTCTATTATGGGCGATTGTTACATCCCTTAGAATAACGGAATCATAGAGCAGCAGCACTTCTTCGTTTTCTTCTATTTCCGGGGGATTGTGTTTCCAGTAGTTGGCCGCTTCTGTCCTGATGCTATATTTTAGGCACAATTTGAAATGGATCAGTCTGCAGATGGCATTATGCCTTTCAGTATATAGGTGTCTATATAACAGAGTATGACATCCTGCTAGGATGTGAAGGACAGATTCTGAGTCTTGGTCACACAGTCTACATTTATCGCTGATTTTCTCTCTTTCTATATTCTTTCGATGCCATCTTGTTCTGATTGTTCGGTCTTGAGCGGCCATCATCACCTCTTCTGCTTGTAATCGTCCTCTCGTGAGTATCTCCACTGATTTTTCCTTATCCGTAAACTTTCGTCTATGATTTTCTTGTATTCTTTTGCCATTGCTTGTTTTCCACACTGGTTTTTATGTTTATTCTTCCTCTCTGCTTCAAATTTGTCTTTTAATATTTTTGTCTTTTCCTTTTGCGTTTTTTCTTCCCACCTTTGGCCTTGTCCCGCTCTAATGTTGCTCGCATTCATGTAGTGCGTTTTCTTTTTAATTAGCGAGGTTGTTGTTGGCTTGCCTTTTTCATGTTGATACACCAATTGGAGGAATTTGTTTTCTGCGCTTTCCAGGTATTGGCCAAACCCTATTATTTCTGTTATGTATATGTAACCTATCTCCAACAAACCCCAGCCCTCTTTCTTTACGTTCCGTGTACATTCTAGACAAAATTTGTCCCTTATAAATCATTTTGTGGGCATTTAACATTATTCTCGTTTTAATATCGATCTTGTTATGGTCTTCCTGGAACCAGACTACCACTCTGCAACTGTACAGGATGACAGGTCCAGCTAATGTCTTGATGGCCTCTATCTTATTCTTAGCACTCAATTCCGATTTTAATATTGCTTTGGTTCTTCTTAAATATTCTCTTTCCAGTTTCTCTTTCATCAACTTATGTTCCACCTTCTCCGACTCCTCCACTCTTAGATATTTATAAGCATTTTCTTGTTCCAGTTGCCGTATGATGGTATCGTCAATCATGAGATGTTTTCATTCTTCTTTCTTCTCCCTTTCCTGAGTGTAAGGTAAGCACATTTATCTAGACCAAACTCCATACATGTATCCTCAGGGAACTTCTTCACTACCCCCACCTGTTTAATTGTCTCTTGTCTGTTTGGGGCGTATAATTTTAAGTCATCCATATAAAACAGGTGTGAAATTAATTTGCTTGATATTTCGTTACTTGGGTTTATTCTATATCCGTTTTGTAGTTTGTTTATTAAGTTGCTCAAAGAGTTAATGGCCAAAATGAAGAGCAGTGGAGATAACGAATCCCCCTGGAAGATACCTCTTTTTATGTTGATTTTTTCCACTTCAATCAGTTCCCTCTCATACTTTAGTTTTAAATTGACCCTCCATTGCCTCATTCCTTCTTTTACAAAATCTACTATATTTTTATTTATTTTGTATATTTTTAATACTTCTATTATCCATCTATAAGGAACACTCTGATATGCCTTCTTATAATCTATCCAGGTCATGCTTAGATGCTTCTGGTTCTTCCTACTATTTTCAAGAATCATTTTATTGATTAATAATTGATATTTTGTGCCCATACTATTTCTGATGCATCCTTTCTGTTCTTTCTTTATTACATTATTATTTTCTACATGTTTGTATATTCTAGATGCTATTATTGCTGTTAGTGTTTTGTATATGGTAGGTAAACATGTTATAGGTCTGTATTTTGTTGGGTTTTTAGTTTCTTCAGATTTTTTTATGAAGTTAGTGTTTCCTATTGTTAGCCATTTTGGAATGGCTTCTTTTCCATTTATCAATTTGTTTATACATTTTGTTAGGGGGCTGATAAGTAATGTGACCTTCTTTAGCCATACATTGGAGTTTATCAGGTCCAGGTGCTTTCCAGTTATTGAGCTTCACGAGGACGTCCTTTACTTCTTTCTGACTTATTTCTCCAAAATCCATTTCCTTAATATTATTTATTTGTGGGTCGTTTATTATTTCTTCCTTCCACTCCGCTTTATTGTTATGTTGTCTTTCGTTTTCATAGATGTTTTTCCAAACTCTTTCAATCTCCTCTTTTCTTCGAGGTTCAGTGGCTTTGATTTCATCATTTCTCAGTTTTCTGTACAATCTTCCAGGATCTTGTTTAAACATTCGATTTTGTTCTCTTTGTTTTTCGTTTCTTTCATGTCTTCTTAATCTTTTAATTTTTGCTGCAAGACTTAATTTTCTTCTAGTAATTGCTTGGAACTAATTTATTGCCTTGTCTAACTCTTTCTCTTCTGATTATATTTTGTACTTGTCTTATTACTGCTTCAGATCTTAACTGACCTCCCTGAAATGACGTTAATATGGAAATCTCTTTTCTTAATTTTAGTATTTATTTCTCTAGTCTAAATTTCCAGGGTTTGATTCTCTCTTTTTCCGGTTCCTCTTCTCTCCTTCATCACTCCAACTCCCATGTTATCTGCTATGGCTCGACCTACTGCATAATATAGTCTGTTGAGTTCTGTAATATCACATATGTGTATGTGTGTGTTTGTGCGTGTAACAGTTGAGTCTGTTACACGCACACACACACACACACACACACACACACACACACAGACACACAGACACACACACACATATATATATATATATATATATATATATATATATATATATATATATATATATATATATATATATATATATATATATATATATATATATATATATTGATTAAATATATTCCGTAGAATTATAGTAACAAACTTTGGATCAATGGTCGTACAAGCCTTTACTATGTCTCCTAACAAAGCGGTGTCTGCAGTAGGCCAAAGACTCGAAGAGAAGAAGTTCAATTTCATGATGAAACACGCTGGAAAACTTGTTAAAACGAGAGATTATATTCAAACTGAAATATATTCGTATCTTGTCTTCTTGCAGTCGATTTATGGTCTCTCAGGACAGTCCCTATATTCTCTGAAGACCTTTATTGAGGACTATCATAAATTGTAGACAGGAAAAATTGTTGACACGACATTATAAAAATATATCTTTTATCTTAAAATGTTGACAAATATTTTTTTTAAAGTAAAATGGTTGATAAAATTTCTAATATTCATCAAAATAGCAGACACAATAAATTGTCCTGACCAAATGGTAGACAAAATATAACCCTAATATAATTTTATTTTAGATTATATATATATATATATATATATATATATATATATATATATATATATATATATATATATATATATATATATATATATATATATATATATATATATATATATATATATATATATATATATATATATATATATATATATATATATATATATTATATATATATATATATATATATATATATATAAGTTATATATATATAAATATATATATATATATATGTTGCTTATAATAATAATATGTATATATATATATATATATATATATATATATATATATATATATATATATATATATAATATATATTTATATATATATATATATATTCAAAATATAATATATATATATATACATATATATAAAAATAATATAATAATAATATATAATATATATGTAATATATATATATATAATAATAATAATATATATATATATATATAATATATATATAATAACTCTATATGTATATATATATATATGCTCTTCTTTATCCTCATATAAATAACAATATATATGTATATATAATAATATATATATATATATAGAGATATAGATATATATATTGATTAAATTTTTTATATTCACCACCAAAAATCTTAGACCTAACAGTGCTCTTAGCGTGAAAAAAAAACCGTACCAAGACATGTGACGTTTCTAACGCTGTGCGGTAAGATTTTTTCATCTTATCTGAGTAGTAGACTTCACTGCTGAAGCAGCCGAGTTAATCAGTTCCTGGCTGTACTTAATTAAGCTAAGTTGTTTTAGTGTTGCTCCGGTTTCTATTGCCCATGATTATGTCTTGCTTTGCTGTGGCCAGTTTTTTTTTGTGGCAAAATGTTAAATGGTTGGTTGTTTCGTCTGGAAGAAAGAAAAAGCCCATATCTTAGCCTAGGGGCAGAAGAATGTCTCCATAAGGTGAATTTGTTTTCGTTCTGGCCGAGGCAAAAGTACCGTAATGCGCCTACCTTCTGTAGCTCATGGGCTCCCACCAAACGATGTTCCATCCTGCAAACCTATTACTTGAAGACACGGTAAATTTCAAACAAGGATTCTTAGTCACTTCCCTTTGCAGCAAGTTTTCTGTTGCCTTAGGAGTTTTGTGTGGCCTACCAAGGATAGGTTTGTAGGTCGGGACATCTGTTGGTTGGAGCCCACAAGCTGCAGGAAGTAGGTGCATTACGGCACTTTTACCTCAGCCAGAACAACTACAAATTTCCATTATGGAGACATTATTCTGCCTCTAGGTAAAGAAAAAGGCCTTTTCTCCCTTTGAGAGGGAAGAAACAACCATTTAAATACTTTGGTAAAATAATAGCACTGGTAGGTACCAAAATTTTTTGTGGTAACTGTACAAAGCCTAATTTTGAAAAAAAATCATTCTCTTGTTATTTCTGATATATATATATATATATATATATATATATATATATATATATATATATATATATATATATATATATATATATATATATATATATATATATATATATATATATATATATATATATATATTAATTGGGATTTTTCGTATCCAAAAATTATTTATCATGTAATTAAACTAGAATTCGCTGAACATTTTGAGTTTGATACAAACTAATGCATGCAACGAATGAGTGATAAGTTTTGTTGGGTTAACGTTAGAGGGAATTGACTGCGAATTTAATCAAATTTAACCAAACCTAACCTAACTATACAACCAGAAACTACTACTAACGCTTGCTGCTGGCTATAAGAATTGGCGTTGACGTAAATGTAAGTAGTAGGCACCACAATTGTCAGTCCGCCATTCATAGAGCAGTATTCCTCTGACGTCATTGCTGTTTTTGATGTTTTTGTTATTTGGTTGTTGTTGTTGTTGTTGTTGTTGTTTGTTGTTGTTGTTGTTGTTGTTGTTGTTGTTGTTGTTGTTGTTGTTGTTTTCGTTGCTACTGCTGCTGCCCGTGCGGACACACACACACACGAGGAGAGTTTAGGAATGACGTCATTATGCTGAAGATGGTATATTTGTTGCTATTTGCTTATATATATATATATATATATATATATATATATATATATATATATATATATATATATATATATATATATATATATATATATATATATATATATATATATATATATTATTTTAATTTTAATTTTAATTTTAATTTTAGTTGATGCTTAAATATTGTATAGGCCTATATTTATTTTTACTATAGTCAGGGATTTAATAAGCAATGAACTTTTTTAATTCTACCAGTTTATTCGTACGTAGGGTATGTCAGTTAAGTTATGATACGTAATGGTCTCCGTTCAGGTGATAATAAGTCAGCTTTATCGATGTTACGTTCTTAGTTCAGGTAATGTTACGTTAGCTTTATCGATGCTAAAACTTATTATGTTAGCATTTTTTCGTAGTTCAATATGATAGATAGGTTAGGTTATAGCAAATATTTATTAGGTTTCGTTATAGATGTGTTAGAAAGAGTGTTTAGGTTAGGTTTTGGAGTAATGGTAGCTATTTTACCGTTGATAAGCAGGGAACTTTGTCAATGCTAGCAGTTTATTCGTACTTAAGTTATGTTAGGTATGTTATTATACGCAATGGTCTTAGTTCAGGTGATGATATGTTAGCTTTACTGATGTTAAAACTTTGTTTATGTTGATATTTGTTGATAAGCTAAAAACTGTTGTGTTAGCATTTCTCGTAGTTCAATATGTTAGTTAGGTTATGATATGATAAATATTTTTGTTAAGTTTGTTACACATTGCGATGATAGTGTTAAATTATCATTGATTTGTTATAGATATGATAGAAAAGTATGACTAGATTTTAACTGATCTTAAAACTTTGTTTATGTTGATATATGTTAATAAGCTAAAAATCTTGTTGTGTTAGCATTTGTTCGTAGTTCACTATGTTAGTTAGGTTATGATATGATAAGTTTTTGGTTAAGTTTATTACATATTACGATGATAGTGTTAAATTATCATTGATATGTTATAGATATGATAGAAAAGTATGGGCTATATTACGTTTTGTGATGCAATGTTAGTTACTTTACCTATATTAATCAGTGACTCTTGATAATGTTGACAGTTTATTAGTAGGTAAGGTATGTCAGGTATCTTATGCTACTCTATGTCTCTATGTTCTTAGTACAGGTAATGCTATGTTAGCTTTATTGATGTTAAAACTTTGTCATATTAGCATTTATTCGTTGATCAGTTTGATAGATAGGTTAGGTTATGTTAAATTTTTCTTAGGTATTTTTGTTAAATATTACTATGTTAATGTTGTAAACATAAACGAATAATAGGCTTAGTAAAAACATAAAATGTTTTTAATAAATTTATGTTATTTTCATGCAAAGAACTTATTTTTATTAATGTTTATTCAAAAACCTTATATTTATGTGAGAAATAAAAGATTTAGTAAAAACATAAAATGTTTTTAATATATTCTATGTTATGTTCACACAACGAGATTATTTTCAATGTTACGTTATACAAAAAACTTATTTTTTATGTTGAATTATACAGAAATGTCGCCAAAATATGGCATAAAGCAGTAAGTCCGTACAACATGGCATCGTTAAAGGGGATGGGGAGATAGGGTATGGTGTTTGCGCTTCTGCTTTACTGCTTTAGGGTTAATAAAGTGCATATTTTTAATAAAAAAAAAAAGTTAAAAATTTAGTAAAAACAAAAAGTTTTAAAATTAAAATAAATAAAATTTTATAAAAAAAAAGTTTTAAAATAAAATTTAAAAATAAATAAATAAATATTTATAGATAAACAAAATATAAATGTAAAAATAAAGCTTAAAAAATAATAAAAACTTAACCAAATAAAAATTATAAAAATAAATAAATAAAATTTTAAACAAAATATTAATGTAAAGCAAAATAATAAAAACTTAAAAGAAAATATAAAGAACACGAAATGTTAATATTTAATATGAGAAAAATATAAATGTCTTAGCCATCAAAATAAAAATATATTAAAATATAAATGTTTCCCATTTTACGGACGACGAATATACATCAGATAAAGAGATAGATGTACAAGTCAGTGATATTAGTTTCTTACTGTGTGTCAGTGCATAAAAACAGCCCAACGGTTGTGATAGGTGAGTATTATTTTATATGTTTCTTGTAAACTAGTGACTTTGTTTTTCTTTCATACGTCACATATATATATATATATATATATATATATATATATATATATATATATATATATATATATATATATATATATATATATATATATATATATATATATATATATATATATATATATATATATATAGGACGAATGAAAGAAAAACAAAGTTACCAGTTAACAAGAAACATATAAAATAATACTCACCTATCATCAACCGTTGAGCTGTCTTTATGCACTGACACACAATAAGAAACTAATATCACGAATTTTGTACATCTATCTCTTTATCTGATGTATATTCGTCGTCCATAACCTGAGATTGGACGTGATAGACCAATCAGCACCTCGTATTGCAGTGACGTCATTCATTATGACGCACAGTGATAAGGGACCAGATGCTGGAAAGATTAGATGTGATATAACTTCTGGTGAGTGAGGATGTTTCGTCATGCAAAAGAAATATAATAGTTTATGCACAGCATACAGAAGAACACGAGTTACTTGCACAAATGAAAGTCTGCACATGGTAGAGTCGAAACAGTCATGTGCACAGTAAGAAGCCCGTTCATGTAAGTAGGACACGACGTGACGTTAGTTTAGATGTGACTAGAAAAATAAAGAAAATTATGAAAAAAAAGAGGAAGAGAGAGAGAGAGAGAGAGAGAGAGAGAGAGAGAGAGAGAGAGAGAGAGAGAGAGAGAGAGAGAGAGAGAGAGAGAGAGACCATAATTAATAAGGTAGAAGTCGTGAATATTTTATATGTAATGTAGTTATTTTCACGAAAAGGTTTATAAATAATATGCTCAAATATGACTTTAATCGCTTAATCAGTGGATCTCGGGTAATAGGGAGGGGGTTGGGCCTGTGATTGATTAGAGTTTGATCTATTAATCTATTGATTAATTGATTTTTTTAATGAAAAGTAAAAAATTAAGTAAAAACAGAAAATGATTATAATAATTTTATGTAATGTTCACGGAAAACTTATTTTCATGTTGTTATACAAATAATGAAGTAAACTTATGTAATTTATTGACCCCTAAGGCAATAAGGCAGTAAAGCAATAGTGCGTGGCCTGATGGGAGGGGGGCTGGGGCTGGGAGTTTGCGCTACTGCTTTATTGACTTACTGCCTTATGGTCAGTAAAATACATATTTTCAACAAAAAAAAATAATAATAATAAGTGAAAACATAAAATGTTTTAAATAATTTTTAAAATGTATTTTTAAAATAAATAAATAAGTTTAAACTAAAAGTTTAAAATAAATAAAACTAAACTTTAATCATAAAATAAATATTTCATCATACAAAAGAAATATCAGTTTATGTCTGCCTAAAGAAAATGAGATTTGAGCCTAATTCAGTAATCACCTATATAATTATTTGTTATTAGGTGAATTCATTTCTATTTTGGGGTTCGGTCCCTATATCGTTTGAGTGTCTTACCATTTCAGACTCCTCAGGAAATCACTCTTCGTCATTTTAGTACATATGGATTGATGTAA